>WUAM01000311.1:718044-729842 GCA_024336885.1 Actenoides hombroni
AAAATTGTGCCACCTCCTTTTACCTCTATCTGTATAATCAGAAAAGGTGTTTTGCAATGACTTCTAAGTAATGCAATATACTACCACTAACACCTCCTCACACACAGAAGATTACGAGGTGCATAAGCTAACTCCCAGGATGTCAGGGCCTATCCACTGTGTGTGGCAGAACCTGACATTTTGACTCTGTTTTTCTTAGCACATTATTTCTTTCAGTCATTATCAGTAAGAAAGAGGGGAAGAAGACCACAACTTTGCTGCTTTTTCTGTTTCTTTCCCTTGCTTTCCTTTAAATTCAATATCTCAATTATTTAGTCATAAAGTGATTAAAAAGAACTGATGACCCTACTGTCATTTCAAAGATTATTTAAGTACATAGTTTAGCAAGGGCACTTATTTGCTGTGATGTGCCAGAAAGGTCTGTTCTGCTGCAGGACACTGGATGGTGCCTTTTCTTTGTAAAGAGTAAGGTGCTGGATACACATCTGGCCCAAATGCCTGTGCCCCAGTAGAGAACCTTGAAGTTCCCTTGTTGCTCTGTCCAGAGGCAGAAAAACACATTGGAGGTTTTGTTAGGCTGCCTAATTATGCTGTTTAAATGCACAGTGACAGCATGTAGGAATCTCAGCCACAAACAAAACCTCATTGTGTTAGGTAGCCAGCTGCCCAGAATGAAAAACATAGCATCTCATGCTCCTTCTGTGTCCCTTCTACCAGTGTACTGCTGCCTACACCTTTGCATGAGCAATCACATTTGTTGCTTGGATGTACTGGCTGTGTAAGGAACAGCATGTAGTACTCCATACCAAAGGAAATTTCACTGCTCAGCTTTCCTTTCTCTACAATGGAAGGCAACTATAATACTACCCTTAGAAATACTGTAAGTAAATCTTAATGTGGTCAATATGTTCACAGTTGTGAGTTGGCTAATGACAGTGAAGATACACACAAAAGAAATAGGACATTACAATCTATCAACACATTGCTACAATAAAGACACCCTAGGAGGCAGCAAGCATTTCTAATTAAGAAAAAAACAAGAGTCAAATAGAATATGTTTGAGATTTTTTCCACCTATTTATACAAAGTCATTGTGTTTGGGAATATATTAATTTTATTACCATCAAGCAATTTAGAGCACCTGGCTAAATCAGTGTCCTCAGAAATACACTGAAGTATATATGTTGTCTCTGCAATAGCTCCGGACAAACATATGTTTAAAAAGAACAAACGTATCTAATCTTATGCCTTGGATAACAGCTCCAAGTAGTTAAAGATTATTTTTAGTTTTAGCTACTTTTGCTAGCAGTCTAGCTTTCCTCTCCTTTCCAATATCTACTGTTTCATTTTTGTAGCTGTAAAAAGAGAAACACAGATAAATTAGGGGAAATATCGGGACAAAGACCATCCAGATGGTGCTTGGGAGGTGCTGTCTTGTATTTCACTATTTTTAAGTTACCTTCTGAGATGGTAGCACATTTTGACAAGTCAGATTTGCTAAATTAATCTCATGTGTACTTCTCATCCTGACCTCAAGTCCAGTCTTTTCACAGGGAAAACCTTCTTCTTCTTTGCCAAGGTTTAATATACACAAATATGTAGTCATTTAACAGTTGCTGGTGTGCCAATATACATCTAGCTTATTTTCTCTATTCTTTAAAGACCATTAGTAGTGTTCTTTCCAAGTGAAATAAAAGAGAAATATTGTGAAATAAGCAGTCTCTTAAAGGGTAAACGGTATAAAATGCAAATATCCAGGTTGTATGCTATGTCATGAACCTGAACTGGTATCCTCTTGTAGCCCTACTCTAGATGAAAATTCAGTGAAAAGACAACGCTTACTCTCATACTGAAAGAACATGAAAAAAGAATCATATCATATTCCAGGAGAATCAAATCTCCCAAGTCTAATTCTGAAGGAAGCTGTAGTAACATTACAGGTTTTTGAACTGTCCATTTCACAAACATTAAAAAAACCCCATATCCAGTTATTCATACAGATAATTTATTTTATCCTTCTTGAGCCAAGAAGATATATTAATCACTTGTATTTGATGAGCACTATCAAAGATTTATAAAGCCTAAATCTAAACCTCAGGGCTTATAGATCTTTAAACCCCCTGTACTTAAGTGCTTACACATTAAATGGATTTTGGCCATACATCTTGTGTCCAAATGCCATATCTGATAATGCTTAACATCTCAGCACAGCTGATAATGATAATTATCATTTTACATAATTCATTGCAGTAATAAGAATGGAGGCAAATGACCAAAATCTACACTAGTAGTAAGAGGAAATAGTATCAAATCTAATCCTGCATCTCAGCAAATTTGGAAAAGAACTACAACTGTTGCATATCTCATCATTTCCTCTTTAATAAAGATATATGATAAAAGTTAGGAATGCTCATTTTGCTGCCTTTTGTTTTGCTTTGTTTTGGTTTGGTTTTTTATTGCCACTACCTGCAGGGTTAACAAATATTACAACCATGGAAAAGATCAAAGTTAAAAATACATTTTTAATACCTCATTCCTTAAAGAAGTAAGCAAAACACAAATACTAAGGCTAAAGGAACAAACAATTTGCTAAGTTGCTTTTAAAGGTATAAATGAGTTCATGAGAGGTGGAAATAAATGTCTTCAAAAATGGAGCTTCAACTTTATAGTCCGTCATTATTCTCCTCCCTGATGGCTAACACTCAGGTCCTAGAAAAATTTCAGAAGCCTAACATGGTCTGTCTGGAAAAGCTGGAACTGCAAGGCAGAAAGCATGAAGGTAACTGTGATAGCTGGATCTTAATAATCAAACCAGAGTATACCCTAGTACAATGCATGGAGGCAGCTGCACCCAGTATAAAGATATCATAAATCTATGTACAAACCAATATTCACTTAAAATTCAGAAAACCATTAAACAGATGCTACTTTGTCAGAGATTAGATACCAGCTAAGCAGCTGCAAGCAAATACTTCTGTAATAAGGAGCACTGAAGGTAGATGTATTAAATATATTATTCTAGAAAAACTGAGCATATCTCCTTTTTTTTTTTAATGATTGCCAAAGATACCACTGGATTTTATGAAAAAGCACTATAGTTTACCATCAGTAGGAGACTGGAAAAAAAAGATCAGGTTGTGGGGGACATCTGTCACTCTTTCTTTGGCATGATTTTTCTCTTCTTCTGGCTTTAGGAAATGCTCTGATAGCTCAGTCTCCTATAGGAATTCCAGTACCCATGTTTATTCTCAGTTTGGGATATTTACAAAGTTCAGAAGCAGAGCTAGAGAATAATTCTTTGGAGTTAGCTTTATAAGAAGAGAACAACTAAAGATAGCACGTTTATACAGAAAACAACTGGGCACATAATATTGCACACACACTTCTCCATCACCCAGACACTACCCAGAACCCACTCATTCACTGGTACCGCTGGTAGAAAACACATTGCCCACATACTCCCTTTTCTGAAGCTCTCATTATATAAATTCATGGTTTTGGCTTTCACAGATTAGCTTCCATCTCTCCTGGGCTTTTCTACTGACAGCTGATAATAGGTAGGACTCTTAGGCCCCTAGTGAGGGACTGGAGGAATGTATTCTCTATATTGTGCTTCAGCCAGCTTTCCTCAGGGAATGTTTTGGACTCTCAGCATTGTAGAGGAAGAGCTCTCCTCTCTCTGCTCTTGTGATCAATGACAAAACCCAAGAAATACTTGCTTTTACTGCACTGATTACTCTTACAAGCTAAAGAAGGTTTTGAGTTTTATGAAACATGCGTTCTATGTGCTTTCAGTTCTTTTTGGTGTATGTTACATATGTGGTTGTATGACACATGCTTTTGGAGTTGTGTGTTGGTGTGCTGTGATTTTGCATGAGTTATATGTTAACAACTGCTGCCCTACAGCATGAGAAGAGTAATGGAAAAGGGGTTCTTGGAACGGAGGGAAGAACCCAAATCCCACCTACTGCAAAGGTGTCAGTCCTGCATCTTTGACACAGATCCGCATTGTGTTCAGGAATAGTTTTTTTATCCTCACAGGCACAAATTTAGAGCTGTTTCCCTCTGTGTGTTACATGTTGTATACATGGCTATAGGAAAAGTCTGAGTTTTTGAGGCTGATTTCAAAAACTTGCAAGACTGCTGTATCCATAAGAAGGAGGCAGTTTCTGACCTGAGTTTAGTATGCATACATGTATTTCAGGGGACTATGGAGGAAGCAGTATAGTTCATTCATCTCAGATAGAACTGATGAGAATCCAAATCTGATTATACTGGGGTGAGTGCAAAATTTGACAATTGTTTGAAAGTTCAGGCTGTTATATTTTTGCAGTGCTGGTGTTAGATTTCAAAGCTATCACTGCCCACCAGCAGGGTGTTTGCACAGTTTGATTATTTTTCTATCAGCTTACATCTTTTACACAGGAGAAGAATCATTTGAACAAAAATGCGCAGTTCGTGACTTCTTTGGTAACACAGCATACTCAGCTAGTAGAAAGGCCAGATCTTCAGCTGCTGGGCCAGGGCCTGTGCCTCAGTGGCATGGCCACTCTGCATGTGAAACTCCTACGTAAGTAAGAAGAGACAGAGGCAATGCTGTCTAGGGTGAACCAGGGAAAAGTGAGGAGATAGGCTTTCAGCCCACAGATATTACCCAGGAAATGTAATATGGACATAGCAAGGTGATTTTGCCTGGGAGGTGTTCTCCATGGAATAGTTAGTGTTGGAAGGGACCTTTAAAGGTCACCTACTCCAACCCACTGCTGCAATGAGCCCAGACATATTCATCTAGATCAGGTTGCTCAGAGCCCTGTTCAACCTGGTCTTGAATGTTTCCAGGAATGGAATATCTACCACCTCTCTGGGCAACATGTTCCAGTATTTCTCCACTCTCACTGTAAAAAAATTTCTTCCTTATATCTAGTCTGAATCTGCCCTCTTTTAGTGCAAAACTATTATCCCTTATCCTGTCACAACAGGCCCTGCTAAATAGATTGAACCCATCTTTCTTATAAGCCCTCCTTAAATATTGAAAAGCCACAGTAAGGTCTCCTCAGAGTCTTCTCTTGTCCAGGCCAAACAACTCCAACTCTATCAGCCTTTCCTCACAGGAGAAGTGTTCCAGCCCTCTGATCATTTTTGTGGTACACTTCCCTGACAGCATTGGAAAAAACACACTTTTATGCAAATATTTGAAATGTTATCACAGAACAAAGTGTTTTCTTGAGCAAGAATGCATGCTTTATCCTAAGTAGACCTTTGGAGCTCCTGAAGCTGAATTATAGAAATAGTTCAGCCTAAAACTCCAGGAGACAAGGGCAAATGCAGTTGGGCAAGCAGGAGAAAGTGAAAGACCCTGTGGCTCAGGTGTGACTGAGGTGTGACTTGGTTCAGAGGGAATTTGTGGGAATGGCCAAATTTCCAGGCACACTGTCTAGTGTGCTCTGCATGAAGCAAACCTTACCCACCAAAAACCAGCTTGGAAAAGTAGTTCTCACCTAGGCTTTCTCATACCAGCAGGCTGGTCCAGCATGGACACGGTAGGAACAATCCTGCAAGTAAAATTTAAGCCTCAGTCAAGGTGGCTGGCCCAACACCCTGACTTAAAGAAATCAAATCTATAGTAAAGATACAGAGATGAGCTCAAACCATTAGAGACAGAATAAATTTTACTTACTGCTGAAAGAGATCAGTGAAAGAAAAAATCCCCCCAACATCCCCCTTCAAAATATCTAACTACTATAGCATGATTTTCATCAAGTGATCACATTATGTTGATTAATCACTGCAGGAAATGAGTACCTCAATTCAGGTTTCATGCAGACCAGCAAGAGGGTGCAAGGAAGTCTGTGTTGTGTATTGCTACTATACCTTTCAAGTTTTTATGACCCTCAAGAGAAATGAGACATTCATAATGTGGGGGAAAAATAAAAATCATAGAGAGCACCATAAATCTAAAGGACTAAGTTGTGGAAATCACATCTTTAAACTGACACAGCTGTGATTAACTGGCAATGGCTTTTACAGTCAGAAAAGTTTTTGGATATAGCTATTTGCCCAGAGAAAGTTTCTGGTAAAAGAAAAAAAAAAAAAAAAAGGCAAGTACAAGTATTTAATCAAATCCTTGTTTGGGGTCTGGTGGAATAGAGTATATTAAACCACAAGCCTTGCACCTCAAGAAGCTTGGCTTTGAATCTGTTCTGAACACAGAAACTTAACTTTCAAGTAGAAGTTGGCTCACTTTTTTTAATAAAACCACCCACAGGATTCAATAGTATCTTTAGCAGTGCACTGGTATAATTCATCGCTTATGACTGAGGTCTAGTTGCTCAGCCATCTGTTCAAGTTTATACAACATCTCTGTATACAAAACAATGGTGTCCACTCTCCTATGTTCAAACACGAACTTACCAATCAAAATTATAAAGGATATAGGCATGTGTATGTATATATGCATAGCTAAAGAACACAAAGGTAATTATTGTTGATATGGAAGTCTATATAGAGGCCTAAATCATAACTGAGTTAAATGCTGTGGAATCACTTGTACTTACTCAGGATGTAGGAATAATGCTACAAATCAAAATAATAGAATCCTTCATCCATTTTACATTTGCTTTCCCCCACAGGAGACTGTATAAAATGAAATGAAAGCACAGCAGTGCCTTAGGAAATGCAATCTTCCACCAAGGAATAGCTTTACCACTGCAGAGCAAAAATCTAGGTCTAGACAAACAAACCTCCTGAGTTTGACCACGATGTCTGTGCCTGTGCAAGCAAATTGAACAGGGTTAAGAACAATGCTGGGCATGAAATGCACCACGCAGCTCGTAAAACTGCTAAAGAGATCCCTTGCACAATTTTACCCTACATAAGCTCCTGCACTATTTCCAGTCAGCATGGGCCATGAACTATGTCTTCACTGTAGCTTTGTTTCTTTCTTTGCATTCATGCATGCTAGAGTTGGCAAGAATATATATGAAAAAAGATATACAGAGCAGTCAATGTAATGGAACCCTTTACACACAGTAACATCACTTACAGATAATAGAATTAGAACAGAATGGCAAGATTTTTTAGCTTTATTCAATGGGTCAACAATACCCTAAAAGCCAAAACCAAAATCAGTCCTCACTTGGACCAATTCATAAACTGTTGCACTACATCAAAGTATCTGCTGCCCAGGCCATGGAAACTACACTTACAATGAAAGAAGTAAAAGAAATTCATAACAAATCTCATAAACATATGCCATCAAATCTCTCAAACCTCTAAGGACAAGTTTGATTCAAGTTAATGGACTCGGGGTTTGCAAACGTAAAAATTCTCCATGGAAAGAAAGCAAATGCATATGGTAGCTTATTGATGAAAAAGCCCATTTCAAACCAATTTATGGAAATTGTTCAAGCAGATTAATCTAGAAGATCAATAACATTCCTTAAAGTAACTAAGGCCCCAGTAAGCTTTCCTTATAGTAACAACACAGGAAAAAGAACCTGTGAAGGAAAGAACAGCACTCCAGCCTGAACCCTATATAAAGACAGCCAGAACCACAGGTAGGGAGTATTTTAAACTCACATTGCCATTTTTGCTTAGATGAAAGGAAATTATGAGAGGAAATTGTGTATATAAAACTCCTTAGCTTTTAATAGCATCCTTCTTGGCATACTCTTTCAGCCACACATTCTTGTTCTCATGTATAAGCTAATAGTTTGTACACACGCTTCTCATATTGCAAGACTGCAATTTCAATCCTTCTTTTATTATTTGTGGCTGCACACTTGCATTTTAACTGAAATAATCTGCAGTATCATATTTTAATGCTAATAATTGATGCTTTTCTAAATGCTAGCTGTGTGAGCAAAAGAGTGAGTGACAGGGAAGAGAACTGTGATGGATCAGAAATTCACATCATGTTGGAATAGCTATACAAAATATAAAGTCACTAAACAACATAACAAACAGCAAAATGGTCATATGCCCAGCAAGTCCCCTCTATTTATATAACTTTTTGGTAGTAGAAGAGTCTACTGGAGACTTAAAATAAAATAAGCCAGTCTGTCAGAGAAGACAGAAGTGTCACAGCTCAGGTTTAGCAAGTTGTTTAGCAATCACTCAGATCTCTGTAAAGGGGGCATAAAATGGACAAAATACTACATCAAGAGATGGTGGCTGAAAAAAAGATAAAGAGGTCCAAAGCATACAGTATCTGAAGCAATCCGAAGAAAGTTTGATACTAAAAGATAAGGTAGTAAAGGAAACTTTGGTGTTTCCATCATAAACAATAGCATTAAATCAAGGTGCTTTCTAAGCAGGAAAAAAACATATTACAAGCAGGAGTAGCTCATCATTCATGGTACAGACTTGAGCTTTTTTATATTTATGTGCTACTGATTAGTATGGCAAGCATGAAATCTAAGTTTGCAGAAGACAATAAAGAGCCAAATAGTGGAATAATACAATTTCACACAGATGGAATAGTACATGAAGAACAACATGACAGATATGCAGTAACATGTACAGAGAAGCCATTACTGGCCCTTGAAATTCCCTATGGGCAATAATTTAAAAGCCTCTAGCAAAACATGTCATTGTCAAAGAGATAGCAAGTCCAATTCACCTAATGCTAACACATTAGGGTAGTTAAAAACTATTTGTACCACACTGCATTTGTCAAAAGTGTATTGTAAACAGTGGTAGCTAAATCCTTAGTTTGAAGTCAATAGATCTGTTTTAATTTACATTCCTATATATAGATGCAAATATATTTATATTTAAATATATACTTACATATTTACATTAATATATATATTTAAAATAGCTTGGACTCTGACTGCTCTAATCCTCAAACATCTTTGTGCTGAATTAAGCTTGGTAGATGATTGTGAACAGAAATACTCCTAAATTCCAAGGTATTTGTCTACAAGAGATAGAGGGAGCAAGATTTTTTCCTTAAACACTCAGCAAAATCATTTGTTCAACAGCGCAAATGGGAAGAATAATGTGACCAGAGTTGAAAAATAGCAACAAAAATCCACCTATTCCCCTTCTAGACTGTTTTACTTGTACAGACTCCATCACAATATGTAAATAAAATTTGAGACAGGCTCCAAGAAATTGTAAGATAACTGAACCATTCTCCATTCTGTCTGAGTTGTGTAAGTCACTACTGCTATAGTGCCTGCTACATGCAAGTACAGAGGGACATTGCCCCAAGCATGCCATTAGACTGAGCTACACAGCTAGAGGACAGCGGGTTGAAGAAAATGAATGTGTTTTTTTCTTTTTTTTCTTGTTTCTTCAAAACAATGGAAAGCTTTCTTTCTAAAGTTACAAATTAGTATTGCTTTGCTGATGATAAGCTCTGGTTTTTGTTGAGCAAACCTTAAGTCAGGAGTTCCAGTAGTTTTTTCCAGTCAGGTTCTCCAGAGACTTGTGCTATTCTTGCTTCTGCAGCAGTTGCTGTTCTTGCTGCTAGTGTTATTCCCACCACTTCAGCATTTTGCAAAATGTGTTTTCGGGAACTGGCTGAACTCCAGTAGCTGATGCCGTGCACAGGGGCTTGCAAGCTATGTTCAGTGCTGCTGTCTTATGCCCCGTTCAGAGTCTTTAGTTTCTGTGTGTTTAATTAGACTTCTATCCCTCAAATGTGAATGGATTACACTTCTCTCCTTTGAATGTGAATGGGAAAATGTTTGCCACATTTAAGAAAATCATCCCAAGGGAGCTATTATGTGGGCTAATAAAAATGTCAATTTAAAATCTACATTTGGTTGTGTTTTTTGTTTTGTGGGTTTGTTGTTCTTGTTTTTTCCCACATGCTGTTTCTCTTTTTCACCTGTTTTGACACTAGACTTTTGCAAGGCACTGAGACCTAAAGTAAGGCTTTGTTACGTTCCTTAAGTTTTTTTTAGTAACTAAAGAGCTTGCACTGTGTCAAGAGCTGAGGGGTAGCAAAGTTGTGGCCTTCAGCTACTATTGGCTTCATTAATTTAATACAGATCTATTTAAGCAGCCTCCCAATATTTCAGGTGGACAAATCCCTCTTGGAGTGGGTCCAGTATGTGTGAACTATGCAAAATTATTTGCTGCCACCTGCACTGCATAGTCATTCACAAAAAATAAGTTGGTCAAGCGTGCAAACACAGTTTAATGAATACATGTACTTTTTCCAAAGGCCATATTTTCTTTGAAGATTTTCTGCTTTTCCTCCTGTCAAAAGCAAAGTGTGCATTTGAAAGCAGCTATGGTCCATTGCAGTAACTTTGTATTGCTGTCAATCAATGTTTGGATTATTAATCTCTTGGGTCCCACACTGAACTCTTCAACAGGTGAATACAATATGTCACAAGCTACTGTGGATGCATACTGAGAGCTTGCAGTACAGCAACTTGGAAATGGAGCAGCAGTTAAGCCAAAGCAGCTATAAATCCTGTCCCTCCTGCTACTGATTTTAGTGAAGTCCGAGGTTTCACCACTGATTCAGCCCTTTGAGTTCAGAGTTCACTGTTTCTTCCAACTTTAAGATCCCTAAAATACAGAATATGTCTTCCATTATAGAATTCAAGCTCTAGACTGTACACTCCAATCAAAGGCAAATTGGCAGTCCTTTAGGGTAGCAACAATGTATTTTTCCCCTCTCCCATAGTTACATTTGTGTAAAATACTTAAAACACTCAAACTAATTGTACCCCTTCGACTTTTCCAATCCAAAACCCACAATAACAAAAAAATAAATTTAACAAAAGCTAAAACTTTCAAAAGATACATGTTAATATCCACCCATATAATTCAAACGATCTCATAAGTGGTGAAAAAATAGTACACTCACTGAAATAATAACCAGTCCCACAAATGTCTGCATACTTTATGAGCTACAGATGTGCATTATACTTTAAACATACCTACATTCAAGTATGACATGGTTTGCCACATACTTGCTGTGTTTTCATGAGAAAAACAGTTCTATGGAAAAACAGAGGATTCTTCTTTAAAAGCAATTATAAAATTAATCTTGAGACGTCCATATGCAAGTTATACGATACTGTACATGCAAAGTACTGCTTTAATTCCAGTATCTCTGTTTTGAAGCAGTTGTGTAACCTATTCGGATAAACAGAGCATGGAAAGCTATTTTTACTGTTCATTTAAGTGTTTTTAAAAAAAACTACTGCAGACAAACTTTAATAATATGTGTAAAAGCATGGCAAACCTTTAGATGTTGAGATTAGCAAAAGTCAAGAAACTGCTTCAGACACAGTTTAATTCTTAGACAACTATTTCAACTTTGAATAGAGTTCTTAAAATAGTGCCCAAATGCACAGTACTTGTTGAACAAATTCTGATTTATTGAAAGTAAACATTTACATTGGCTACAATGTTGTAACTGTTACAAAGCTGGATAAAAGAGGCTTAAATAGCAATAGAAAGCAAGTGCAGTAAAAAGTGAATAGAGAAAATATTTGGCCTTAGTGATCTTCTGGCAGTATTTACATTATGTACATTTTGTTAAATATTTGTAGTAACTCTAAGGCACCATAGGCTAAATAGCAGGCTGCAATACTATTTTTGTGCACAGAATTTAATAAATTTATTCAGAGAAAAAAAGACTGTAGAGTTAAAAGAAACATAGGCATATTTTATGTTTACATAAAGGAGTGGCTGCTTCTGAAAATTCAAAGATACAATACATACTGGGTAAATTAAAAAATTATTTTTAGAACATTAAATTATATTGAATGTGTATAAGGACTATTTTGACTGACTTGCTGGTAAATGTTTAATGCAATCTATTCTTT
>WUAM01000311.1:798826-812246 GCA_024336885.1 Actenoides hombroni
ATGTTGTGACCTTCTCATAGAATGCCACCAGGTTAGTCAGGCATGATTTGCCCTTGGTGAAGCCATGTTGGTTGTAGTCAAGCATTGGAACAGGCTGTCCAGGGAGGTGGTGGAGTCACCATCCCTGGAGGTGTTCAAAAACCGGGTGGATGTGGCTCTTCGGGACATGGTCTAGTGGTCATGGAGGTATTGGGTAGAAGGTTGGACTTTATGATCTTGGAGGTCTTTTCCAACCTTAACAATTCTATGATTCTATGATACTGGCCTCTCCCTCGATCGGCCTTGGCCTCTCCCTTCCACAGCAGGCAGGGTGGCACGTGAATAAGGGTAGAATGGATGCTCACTGCTTGGGAGGCAGAGTGACGCTTTGTGTTGCAGAAGAGATGTGGGCTAAGGTCCCCATCTCTTTGCTGGAGGAAAGGGATACTGGAGGTGT
The DNA here is from genome assembly GCA_024336885.1 of Actenoides hombroni. Lineage (NCBI taxonomy): Eukaryota > Metazoa > Chordata > Aves > Coraciiformes > Alcedinidae > Actenoides > Actenoides hombroni. The sequence goes on from WUAM01000311.1 coordinate 799,263, forward strand.
ATTGGGGCAGTGTGTGATACTGGAGGGCAAGAGGTGCCTGCTGCTGCTTGCCACCTGATGAGCCACCCCTTGAAACTAGCTCCTCCTATCCCTCTACCTTTCAAAAAAACCCACTTTCTGTCATTCCCTTTCAACCCACTGGAGTTTTGTTATAGTCACTCCAGGATGCGTGCTTTGCCATTGCTGGGAAAGACTCTGTGCCTGTGCTGCTGAGGAACCATGAGTCAGCTTGCTCAAGGGAAGGAGGAGGAGGTGAGGAAATCTCCTTTTATGATAAATCTTCCCACACTTCCTGCTGTTTCTGTTTCAGGCACACTGGTTCCAGAAGCTGTGGGCTGTTTTCTGCCCATACTTTTTGTCATCTAGAACAAAAAGAATTATGTTATCATCTCCACTTGAAGTGGAAGGGGGCACTGGAACAAGAGGCAGGAAGCCCTTGCCAAGCTCTGTAGAATTTCAGAGTCCAGCAATGTTGCAGAGGTTTTCTGAGATACTCCTTACTCCGAGAAGCTATTGTTTAGAGTCTAATCCTGTGGGATAACTATATTCTCATTAAATTCATTAGTTCCTAACTTAACTCACAACAGTAATAGCAAAGAAGTTTTTGCAAATAACACACCATCCATTTGATGGATGCAATAAAAACCTCACTTCTACCTCTGTGTTTGGAAGGTCAGATTCTAAGTGTGAGCGTAACAGTGCTGAAATGATTTGAATATAATATGCATCTAAATAAAAATGACAAAAGACATAACAAAATAGTGTTTTTCATTTAACTTGATGGAAAGATCTTGCAAGCGCTTCATTTCTAGTTCATGCTGGAGTTTATAACTGTTACAATAGTGACAGGAGGAAAAAAATATACAATTACTTCAGCTCTGTTCTTCCACCCACGGACATTCTTAGTGTGAAAAATGAGTCATCAAGAAAAGATATTTTTACTTTGCAATAGACATTAGAGAAATGTTGATCTTCAAACACACTGTGTGTCAATTGATTTACCAGTCAATAGGTCTGATCCTGCTTGCATCACCTTACACAGATATTCTTTTCTTTGAAACTGCTGGGAAGTCACAGCAAAAAGTGACCAAATTGAGCTGCCCAGAATTCACAAACAGCTCAGACATGGCTCCCACTTTGGCATTTGTATGGCATGGCTGACGTGAGGGCTGTGCCAAGCTGCTGGGCTAAGTCTCTGTGTTTGGAAGAAACTGAGGCAGAACCTTGGCAGAGATTGATTGTCCCAGGCCCTTTTGCAAGTGCTGCCCCAGCCCACCCTGCGGTGGCATGGTGGGACTGCCAGGACAAGGCTCGCTTGCTGGCTAAGCCTTGGCTATGTTGGATGTAGCCAGGGGTATTAGTTGCTTTTGCAGGTGGAGGCTTTGACATATCACATATCTAAGAATTTGGATGCTAATTTACTTTTACTTTGTATTTTAATTTGAAGTATAAGGCTTCAATATAATGTGTAATGAGCATAGGCTTTTCATCTGTAGTTTTCAAAATATTTTTCAGAAAGGGAACAGGAATCGTGAGGCTCAAAACCATGTGAAGGAGCTTATTAGTTGCCAGGTGCAAAGCTCAGAACTCATTCTCATTTGTTTTCACTGGGCCACACTTTTATCAGTCTCAGCTGTTCAAAGACACTGATGGCTCAGCTGGCAAGATAATGTGACTTTTGAGTTAATATTTTTTCTCCAGTAGAAGTTACAGATCTTTTATTACAGTTTCTACATCATTATTACACCTTTTATTAGATCTGTTAGTATTTACTCTCAGATTTCAAGTTTGCACAGGTAGAACATCTAGAAATCTTTCTATATTGTTCCATACTTTGGTTGGGATATTGCTTCTTCCTATTTGCATATCAAATTATTTATATAAATGCATAAACAATTATTTATGTAAAACCTGTGCAAAGATGGTATCTGCTAGGAGTTGCTGACCCTGGCAGCCTGCCAGAGGTGGGGCTGCCACAACTCCATGTCCCCAAGTCCACCTGGTAGTGAGGTTGAGCATGTATTCCCAGTAGGCACAATATGCATATATGTGTGTGTGTGTGTGTGTGTGTGTATATATATATATATTAGGCCCCCCAGCCTCCTATCCTGCTCACTAGCTAGTCCAGCTTGGTGCTCATGACAGGCCAGCCTGAGCTGAGCTGGCACAGGGCATGGCCAGACAAGTGTACTGACCTGTTGACTCTGGACAAGCCTCTTTTATCCCCCTGCCCCTCTGTTTTCTCTTGTTTGTTCCCCCCCAACCACCTTTCCTGACCTTTGGTCCTTCCCTTAAGCAACCCATCAGAGGTACTGGGCAGTTCTGAAGTGCTCTTCCCCATCACCCTATAATGTGTCCCATGCACCCTGGCAGTAACCCCTCAGTCTGTAGGGTGCTGCAGGGAGCCTCTCTCATTGACCTCTGGTGTTGAGTGTCAGCCCCAGCCCATGGGGCTGATGGCTCCCTGGGACAACCCCAGCTCCCCTGGGGAGGGTGACCTTGTTGTCACAGGCACTCATCATGTGTGAAAGCTGTGGAGATCTTCCTCAGCTGCTGAGTCATACAGACTCATCAAGCCATTTCCAGATGGTTTTATTTGTCTATTAATACACCAGCTTGCATTGCTTTCATTTGTGCCTAGGCAGAGATGAATTCCTTGAATCCTTTTGTCTGTTTATTTAAATTAAGTATGATTTGAGGGCATACTGATTTGGGCAAATACTATTTTTTTTCCCTCCTTTTTTTTTCTATATGGCTAGATGCCTTAATGGATCATAAAGCAAAGAGCCAGTTCACTTGCTGAGTAATATGGGAGGAGAATTAGTCAGTAGTAAGTTCTGTTGGTTTTTGTTGGGTTTTTTTTAATGCTTGAAATTTGTTTGCTTACATTGCTAACCACGTTCTCATTAGATGTTGTTAATTAATGCTGCTTGATCTGATTGAATCATTTAGGTCAGTTTTTCCTTTGTGCATTGGGTCCTATCCTGAAAAGTACTAAGCAGCCTCTGTTCCCACAGACTTCTCAGCAGGAGCTGAGAACACATCACATCCCAGGAGGTTGGATCGCACACAGTGTAAAATAATTTCAAAATACAATGAAGCTTTTCAAATGTGTTTTGATGAATACATCATGAACTCTCTCACAGTAATTTTCCTTGTGAACTCCTTCCCCAAGAAAAACCTGAGATACCAACCCTCAAACTAAAAAAAGAATAAAAAAATAATAATCTTCTCAAGTGTTCACATATACATTATTTTGATTCTGTCTACTTTGAACTATTTTCAGTTCACTTACTGTGCTGTGTATGTTTTCTGGATCCCAACATGCCTGAGAAGACAGTTTGCATCTTGGTAAAACTGGTGAATAGTAGCAATAGTTGATTAAATAATTTCCCTAATAAGAAAATTCAGAATGCTACCATAGTTTTATGTATATTTCTGAAAATGGGCTTCAGTGGAGTGCTTCCTCAGCTGATGTGTGCTGAGTGGGATGGATTTTTTTCTCCAGCATGGAAGAGCAGGATTGTTTTTCCTGTAGCATGACTGCATTTTTTTTTTTATAAGAGCTCCATGGAAACATAATGTAGTGTTTAATAGCACAGTAGTTGTACATACCAAGTGATGAAGTATTTTGCTAATTCACTTGTTCATAAATAGTCACAAAAAACTAACATTTATCATTTACTCATGGTTGTGAAAATTAAGCACCAAAAGGAGTTTAATTAAGTTTCTTTGGCCTAACTGTAAGTAATACAGTAGTGGGGTTTTTTTTCTTATTTTTCAATTGTTTTTATAGTGGTTTGTTGTTTTGGGGTTTTTTTTGTCCTGTTTTCAAATGAAACAAAATGATTGTTTCCAGAATGCAATTTTTGAAAATTTGTCTTTTGGCAGTGTCCATTAAGCAGAAGAGGGTTTTTTTGCTATAGGAAATTGAGCTGAAATTGGCAAAGGATGAAAAGAATAAAAAGAAGGGCTTCTACAGATATGTCATCCAGAAAAGGAAAGTCAAAGAATGTGTACACACACACACACACACCCCACTCCCCGCCCCCCGAACACGACTGGCAAACTGGTAACAACAGACGAGGAGAAGGTTGAGGTACTCAGCAACTGTTTTTTCCTCAGTCTTCACTGGCAACCTTTCTTCTCATGCCTCCCAAGTTCATGGACTGCAAGGCAGGGACTGGAGGAGTGAAGTCCCTCCCACTGTAAGAGAAGATCAGGTTTGTGACCATCTGAGGAACCTGAACGTACATAAGTCTATGGGACCTGATGAGATGCATCCCAGAATCCTGAGGGACTTGGCTGATGTAGTTGCCAATCCACTCTCCATCATATTTGAAAAGTCATGGCAGTCAGGTGAAGACCTCGGTGACTGGGAAAAGGGAAATATTGCATTCGTTTTTAAAAAAGAGTAGAAAGGAGGACCCTGGGAACTATGGACCTGTCAGCCTCACCTCTGTGCCTGGGAAGATCATAGAAGCTATGCTAAGGCACATGGAGGACAGCAGGGAGGTGATTCGAGACAGCCAGCATGGCTTCACCAAGGGCAAGTCCTGCCTAACCAACCTAGTGGCCTTCTATGATGGATTGACTACATCAGTGGACAAGGGAAAAGCTACTGATGTCATCTATCTGGACTTCTGGGCTTCTGGACTCAGTCCCCCACAACATCCTTCTCTCTAAATTGGAGAGATATGGATTTGATCGGTGGACTGTTTGGTGGATGAGGAATTGGTTGGATGATCGCATCCAGAGGGTAGTGGTCAATGGCTCAACATCCATATGGAGATCAATGACAAGTGATGTCCCTCAGGGGTCTGTACCAGGACCGGTGCTGTTTAATATCTTTATCGATGACATTAACAGTGGGATCGAGTGCACCCTCAGCAAGTTTGCTATATCAAAAGAAGCTTGGCCAGCAGGTTGAGGGAGGTGATTCTTCTCCTCTACTCCGCTCTGGTGAGACCTCATCTGGAGTACTGTGTCCAGATCTGGAGTCCTCAGCACAAGAAGGACATGAACCTGTTGCAGAGGGTCCAGAGGAGGGACACAAAAATGATCATGGGGCTGGAACACCTCTCCGATGAAGGAAGGCTGAGAGAGTTGGGGTTGTTCAGTCTGGAGAAGGTTCCAGGGAGAGCTTATTGCGACCTTTCAGTACTTAAAGGGGGCCTATGAGAAAGATGGGGACAGTCTTTTTAGCAGGGCCTGTTGAAGCAGGGCAAGGGGTAATGGTTTTAAACTAAATGACAGTAGATTCAGACTAGATGTAAGGAAGAAATAGCATATAGCCCCCATAATCCAAAAGGAAATGGTCAAGTGACCTACTGCACCACTTGGACACACAAAAGTCTATGGGGCTGTATGGGAACCACCCAAGGGTACTGAGGAAGCTGGCAGAAGTGCTCACCAAGCCACATTCCATCATCTATCAGCAGTCCTGGCTAACCGTGGAGGTTCCAGTTGACTGGATGTTAGCAAATGTGACACCAATCTACAAGAAGGGCCAGAAGGATCCAGAGAACTAGAGGCCTGTCAGTCTGACCTCAGTGCCGGTGAAGGTTAAGGAGCAGATCATCTTGCATGCCATCACACGGCATGTTCAGGACAACCAGATGGTCAGGCCTAATCAACATGGGTTTAGGATAGGCAGGTCCTACTTGACTAAGCTGATCTCCTTCTATGACAAGGTGACCTGCCTAGCGGACAAGGGAAAGGCTGTGGATGTTGTTTACCTGGACTTTAATAAAGCCTTTGACACCATTTCCCATAGCATTCTCCTGGAGAAACTGGCTGCTCCTGACTTGGATGGGTGCACTCTTCACCGGGTAAAAAAAACTGTCTGGATGGCCAAGCCCAAAGAGTTGTGCTAAATGGATTTATATCCAGTTGGCGGACAGTCATGAGTGCTGTTCCCCAGGGCTCAGTATTGGGGCCTGATCTCTTTAATATCGTTATCAATGATCTGGACGAGAGCATCAAGTGCACCCTCAGGAAGTTTCCAGATGACACCAAGTTGGGTGGCAGTGTTGATCTGGTTGAGGGTAGGGAGGCTCTACAGAGGGATCTGGATAGGCTGGGTTGATCAGCTGAGGCCAATGGTATGAGGTTCAACAAGACCAAGTGCCAAGTCCTGCACTTGGGTCACAACAACCCCATGCAATGCTACAGGCTTGGGCTGGAAAGCTGCCAGGCAGAGAAGGACCTGGGGGTGTTGATTGACAGCCGGCTGAACATGAGCCAGCAGTGTGCCCAGATGGCCAAGAAGGCCAACAGCATCCTGGCTTGTATTATAGTGTGGTCATCAGGATTAGGGAAGTGATTGTACCTCTGTACTTGGCACTGGTGAGGCCACACCTCGAGTACTTTGTTCAGTTTTGGGCTCCTCACTACAAGAAGGACATTGAGGTGCTGGAGCATGTCCAGAGAAGGGCAATGAAGCTGGTGAAGGTTCTAGATAATACAAGTCTCATGAGAAGCGGCTGAGGTTGTTTAGCCCGGAGAAAAGGAGGATGGAGGAGAGCTTGTCACTCTCTACAACTACCTGAAAGGAGGTTGTAGCGAGGTGGGTGTCAGTCTGTTCTCCCAAATAACAAGCGATAGGACAAGAGGAAATGTCTTCAAATTGTGCCAGGGGAGCATTAGGTTGGATGTTAGGAAAAAAAAAATCTTCACAGAAAGGGTTATTAAGCAGTAGAACAGGCTTCCCAGGGAAGTGGTGGAGTCACCTTCCCTGGAGTTATTTAAAAGACATGTATATGAGGTGCTTAAGGACATGGTTTAGTTGTGACCTGGCAGTGCTGAGTTAACGGTTGGACTTGATCTTTAAGGCCTCTTCCAACCAAAACTATTCTATGATTCTCTGATTGTATGATTTCCTAAACCTATATACAAGTATTTGGATTTTAATTCCCCAGGTCCTCAAAATGTAATGATTTTCCACTGAATACAAAAAGCTATAGTACACCATAGTTGTATACATGGTCTCTCTTTTTGACTAAAATACCAGAGCTTATTTTTTAGACGTTAATGGGAATTGTTACTTGGAACATATGTATGCCGTCTGGATGCGTTCCTGTGCGACATGCCCTAGGTGATCCTGCTTTGGCAGGGGGGTTGGACCCGATGATATCTAGAGGTCCCTTCCAACCCCTAACATTCTATGATTCTATGATTCTATTATCTGTATTTTAATACTTGTTTTGTATGACATCTTTGATATTTTCTTTGTAATACATCTGACAGGTCTGTTCCAGCTTGCCTACCTGGTGTTTTAATGAAATTATTAAGATTACATAGATTGAAAATGAAGTTATAAAAGATTTGAGGCATATTAAAAATACCATACAGCTATGCTGTATGGCAGAATCATGCGCATTCATATATATGAGCCCACCAGAATTTTTATGTAATTACTCTTTGCAATCCACCCCTACCTGAGGTTACACCACTTCCCTTTGTAGGATGCTTTAGTTTCCCACAATTAGAAAGCTTTCCTAAAATCTAATCAAATTCTTGTTTATTGCTAACAAAGCTAGTTTCTTATTGTCTCTCTCATGATGACAATAGAGAACATTTGATCACTCCTATCTACAAACACCTTTATTTATTGAAGAACTGTTATTATGTCCTCTCCTCCTGTCTTTTTTCCAGACTAGACAAATACAATTCCTACAATGTTTCCCCAGGGAAAACATTTACTAAATCCCTTATCATTACCCTTGTTCACCTCCAGGGTAAAAGACAGGATATGGCAGAAAACAAGTTTAACAAGGGTTTAGAGTAATGTTGAATAGCAATTTTCAACAAAATGCAACAGTATGAACAAATACCGACTGAACTGCAAAAGACAATGATGTTTTAGAACAGGCTTCCGGGGCTTGTTCTCAGCACAGCCAGTACAGTATCAGTACTCAACCACAAAAAGAAAAAAACAGAACCAGCATTATTTCTAGCCAGCAGTGCTCCTTCCTTTTGCCACAATATACAGAAATCATCAGAAGAGACTTGTGTTTTGTCAGTGAGGGAAGGTGCACATGGAAGTCAATCTCCAAAATGTTAAGGGTTCCACAATACAGAAGGGTCAATGACATACCTGAGAGATACTGCGTTAGGTCCATAGATGTCTCTCACTGCTGTCAAATCAGCTTCCAGCTGTGGGTGCTTGTGAAGTTCTCCATCATAGCTAACCTATCAGAAAAAAATATTCTAGGAGTTCTTATTTATTTCATTACTGGCACCTAATCTAGGCTTTTCAAAGTTCCCCCTACAAAATATGCTGCATAGGTATTCCTTAATGTCATGCTCAGAAAGGACACTTTTTTGATAAGCTGAAGCACTGAGGCAGTCTAGCTCTCCTAAGCAATGTGATTTGCAAAGCAGGCACCTCTGCATAGAAATTCCAGAGGGTCCTGCTCCTGTTTGTGGGAAGAGAAGCTGGAAAGGACTCATTCCTCTGTCTTGTCTTGTCCTGGGGTCTGTTCTGGGCCACTTGTGCATTTTAAAACTGGTAGATAGGAGAAGAATCAAATCTCCCCAGTCATAGCATCCCAGTCCAACTACTACAGGACAAAGGTTTGCTCCCTCTTGCTTGTTGTCACACTCTCATATATTTTAGACACAGAATGGCTTGGGCTCAACAAGAGAAGCATGAGACTATACTATATACCAAGTGACTCAGAGTCTAAGTTACATTTTCAATCTACTCATTGTCTGTATTTGACTATTCTATCTACCAAAGCAACTATATCAGATCAAAAAGAAAAATAATTAAAGAACATTTTCTTGTTTTAAGTATTTTACAAGAGAAGGTGTAAAGAAACATGTTTTTAGACATTATTGTCATATTTTAAAACTCTACATGGAAAGTGAAAACAGTTATGTTAGTGCTTATACTATAAAGAAAAAGTGTGAGCTGGTTTGGTTGGGCTGTCAAGTAAGCAAGTCAAAATAATTAATATCCTTCTATCTTCTACAAGGACAAAAATATCTTTTTAGGCTTGTGACAATCTATTAAAAGTCTATTACTACTTTCTCTTTAAGCAATATGCTCCTGATTGTGAGAGCCTAATTCTACTTCTTTACACCAATTAGAATGACCATAATTCCACAAACGTTGATGAACTCTCTAGATTTGGACAGATTCAGAAATGAGAGTAGGATTTGGCTTGTATATTTGACAAATTCAGAGAGCAAAGCACAAGAGTGCAATTTATCCCTTTAGACATATATACATCCTTATACAGGAATACCTGCTGAGAATTCTTGCTACTATAGAACCATATCTAACTGCAGTACTGCTTCTTCCATTTGTACATCCAAATCTGTAGGAGACCAATGCTGTGACACTTTCAGCTCTGGTACCTAGAGATGTACTTTTCAATATAATTATTTAATTTCAATAGAATTAAAATAATAATCAGTTGATCACTTTTTACATGGGAAAATTAGCAAAGAATAATTTGATTAGACTTAGAATTCTTCGAATATAAGTCACAGAGTTCATCAGCATAGCATGGGCATGTATTTATCGGAGATATCAATGATATTCATGACCAGAAGGGTATAAGCCAAGTATCCCTGTCTTGTTTGGGCAAGCATGTCAGAGTAATTTCCCAAGTAGAAGAGCACAGGAAGAAAACTTTTATTACATTTTTTTTTCCACTTAAGGTAGGAGCAAACCAATCCTTTTTACATGCTCATTACTCAAAGATTAATTCTTTAAAGATGCATCAACAATTACTGTCTTGATTCCAAGGAGAGAGCAGCAATCATTTCACAAATTGTAGCCGTGGCTCACTTATCACCTTTGTTGGTCCTAAACCACATTTTTAAGCAGTCTTCCATATCAATAATAGTAAAATCCAAAAGGAACACTATCAGAACATGGAACTGCTCAACATAATGCTTCCTCCTATCGATTCTCTGATGGTAAGAGGTTATGAACTCTAAAAGGAAACAAAGCAGTGTTCTGGCAAATTGTAAGATTACAGTGTGATATTTTCCATCCCTGAATTAGTACTACAGACATGCTGATGTACACAGAAGAAACTCAGAGTTTCGTATATCTGCATTTGCAGTTATCATTTCTTCAATTAATGCATTACTTTAAAAATGACAATGCAATATAATGTAGTTTACATTTCAAATATAAAGCAACTAAATTCTAACCTGTATTTCCTATTACACAGCCCTTTTACACCTTGCAAAATTATTTACTGCTTTCTGTGTTCATTTTGCATAGGCAGTGTTAATATTTATTCATTCATTTGGGCATTGGCAGGCATCCTTTACTAAATGTATTGGTGCTGATTCAAGAAGTAAGCACTGGCTTCAGCCTCAAGGCTGAGGCAGTGACAACTTTCATAAACAGTGACTGTAATTTGTTAAAATGTTCACTGAAATAAACAGTTCTAATAACATAAGTGAGGAATGATTCCTTTGGGACAACAGACTAAAAAGATAAGAAAAATCTGAATAAAGAGACTAGCAGCATGAAGTACTCTAATGACATTGCAAAAGGAAAAGATATGAAGAGATTTTATTTTCCAATACATAAGAAAAAGTAATAATAACTACTTTTGCTGAGGGAACAAGAAATAAAGACAAAAACTATGCAGTATTTTTCAAGGTGAATTTAACCATAGAACTCAGAAAAAGGATGGACTATTGCCTGGATCAAAATTGTTTTATAATAACCTTTTAAACATTAAATTCCAGTGCTCTTGACTTTACAAAATGTCAGTCCTCCAGAAGGAAACAGATTTGGATCCAGCCTGACTTCTCGTTTGTATCAATAATGGGATATGTTTTAAAGTGTGAATATCTACTTCTCGGAAGTAAGAAACGGGCTTCTGTTTTCAAAGGTCCTGAAGAGCACTTGTTTTTCCAATTTTTACAGGTTTACAAATGTAAACAAACTAATTTTAAGTTTGATATAATGATACAGTATAATTTATTCAATACTTCTACTATAAATTACTATATGGCATTCTATTCTATGTTGATTAAACATAAGAAATTAATTATTATAATAAATTTATAATTGAATGATCTACAGAAGCTTTCAAATATTAATTTCTTGAAACTTATGCAAAAATATCCTCCATTACCTGTCCTCCATAATAAAATTCCTCAGAATCATTATCTCCTTCAGAGTCTTCTTCAACTGTGCTGTTGTGCTGTGACTCCTTAGTGGAAAAGGAAAGTTAACAATGATACGTTGAAAATTAAGGATTAGAATGTAATATGCTTACCCAAGTGAAACCTACTCTAAATAGGCTGCTCTGTGAATAATTGCACTCAAGTAAATAGAACTGGTCATGGTACAGACTGCAACTCAGCATGAGCTGAAGTATTATATTCTGCTTCCAACCAATGAAACCTTTACTTAAAATTATGTAATTGCTTGAAGATATTAATTCTTGTTTCTCACAATCCATTTATTATTTCTAGGCCCTATGCTGACAAGGATCCCATAAAGAATACCTGATAAAATTTTAATTCTTCACTTTTACCTGAACATGATGTATTTATTGCATATTTTTATTTATGTTCTGCACAGAACTGCCATAATGGAATAGAAATCAGATGTATGAATCAAATATTAGAAGTTACCTCTAAATCTCATATATTCATAAGAGTCAAATATACTCTTATCACCAGTTTCTATGGTCAGACATTCTAATCCCATTTCCTTACCTTTGTTTCTATTCACTGTATGTATACATAGAACAAAAATTGTATATTAGCCAAGTTCACAGCAATTTTCTGAGACAAGACAAAAAGAATTTCTGCTTCTACTTCACTGAAAAGAAACAAAGTGACTTCAGTCTTTGTTTTATAATAACCTTAGCTTAAGGGCAAGTCTGTGTTAAAAGAAAACCCAACTGAACAAAGATTCAACACAAAGCAAAGGGAAATGAAACTCTTACACTACAATAGTGACAAACCCATCCTATCCTAACCAAAAACCTCTAACTGTCTACACAACAGAAATGGTCAGTCTTTAAAGCTTTTTTAAAGGCTTTTTTCAGTACTTTCATACTTAAGTACCTCGTTCAACTGGAAAAATAAATAACTAAAATCTCAAACCCTGTCCCCTACAAGCTAACTATATCTCAGACTTTTAATCAAAAGGGTAAATTCTTACTGTGCTTGAATTTATAATGTTTACAGAGCACTTAATACAATTACAAGGTAGCCGAAGCAAAATATTTCCAGCACAGCTTTCTACATCAAATCTGGTTTCATCTACAGAAAAGCCCAACCATACCCATTATTGTATCTGAACATGTTTATCTGCCTTTTCCAGGATCAAATACAAATCAGAGCCTAAAAAGCAGTAGTCAAGAAACAAGTATTCCAAAGAAAGCACCCACCCTTACCAAAGGAAGTCTTTAAGTCAAGCACTTTGATTCTTGATACAGTGCTCAATTTCTTGCTTGGGGTAGGAGCCTATGGGGTACTTTCTTTCAGCACATAACACTGTCACCCTCTGTAATCTTACGTTAGTGACACTTCTTTCTTGAGTTAATGCGTCAGTGAGACTGGTCAGGGACCCATGCCAGAGGTACAGCACAAATACAACCATGACTGGAAGGCCTTAATAATCCAGATGCTACTTATGGTGAATAGTGTCATGCAGAGGTCCAGAGACCCCAGTGTGGCTGCTGTAGGCCACATGAAGAAGCAATGGGCTAATAAATGGGATGTGGTCCTATGTGAAAGACTAGGTTAAAAGGTAATGGCATCATGATCTACTTCTCCAGGAGAGCTGTATTTTTAGGGCAGACAGGATCTATGCCACCGCTGAATAAAAAATTAAAAAAAACCATCAAAACCATATCTCCTAGGATGGAAGCATCCCTATCCCAACTGATTCACTGGTCAATCCACATATGAAACCTAGAGAACTTTGCACACCTTATAAAATGTATAAACATACAGTTTGGGTAAGCATAGATTTGACAGGAAATCTAT
>WUAM01000311.1:940554-961508 GCA_024336885.1 Actenoides hombroni
AGAGCAGGGTGCCCAGGGCCTCGTCAAGCCTGACCTTGGATGTCTCCAGGGATGGGGACCACCTCCCTGGGCAGCCTGTTCCAGTTTCCCACCACCCTCAGAGTAAAGAACTTCTTCCTCATGTCCAACATAAATCTACCCTGCTCGAGTTTCAAACCATACCCCCCTCATCCTATCACCACCTGCCCTTGCAAACAGCCCCTCCCCACCTTTCTTCTAGGCCCCCTTCATCTACTGGAGTTACAGAAAAGTATGCTTTAAAATTTCTATACCAGTATCAGAAGAACCCTTCAAATACATGAAAATCTTCATTAACATCAGGGAAAAGTCATTACGGCCAAAGGACTCAAATTCAAGTGCCTTAAGTAAGAATAAGTATATACTTTATCAATCTTTCAGTATGTCTGAGCACCTGCAGATAACATTTCAGATGAGTTCATTACAGGAACCTAAATTTGGATTAAAAGATTAGTTTTTGACATTAAATAGTGAAAAATGTAGCTTATGTAACTTACCAGGGCCACATGGCAGGCTGTTGGATTTCTCTTTGTATGTAGAATAACAAACCTTAAATATAAGGCAGGATACAGCAAAGGTTTCAGGTTTCTCTTCCTTCTTTGCCATGAGCTGCTTCTTCCAGAAACCCAACAGAGAATGAAAGAAAAAAAATAAAAAATAAAAAATAGGACTTTGTTTTCTTCCTGAAGTTTCCTTCTCGATTGCCTTACAGTTAGGAGTGATCAAAACAAAACCCAAATGAAATTCCCAAAGAAATCAGCCTTTTGAGGCCATAGAGAGATGCTCAGCGTGCAGACACCTCCACCAGTCGATGACACTGCCGGTGCTCAGCTGCTATTTTGCCCTCTAAATTTGTAACTCTCTTTTCCTCTTCCCCTTTCTGCAAGCCCTTCGGCTCTGGCAGCTAAAGGAGCCGCGGGAACGCTCCCTAACTCAAGCACTAAGAAGAGGCGATTAGAGTTGTTGTAGCTGGTTTTGGTGGAAGGGGATGTGACAGTGCTGCAATGAGGGTGGGGAACGAGTCGTTTTGGGCTGGGAGCAGCTTCAAGACACAGAAGAGAAAATTTGGAGTTTCAGGGGAAACTCATAAAATCCCACTGCTGCCCAGGCACAATTGCCTCTCTTTTTTGGAACCAAAATTTCTAAAAGCAAATATTTTTAAAACAAAACAAGATAAATTCTGACACATAATAAAGGTACTGAAAAAAAAAACAAACCTGTTGAATTTTCTGGCTCAACAGGATTTTTTTCGATCACCCCAAAGAAATCTGTTTTGGGGGGAAGAGGGAGATTTGCTGTCAGTGAAAATACCTACTTCTTGATTTTTGCACCTATGTGAAATAAATTTTATTCCTGTGGTGGTGCAAAGGAAGGCGGATCAATTCTGCAGAGTCTTTGGAGCCCCTCTGCGTTTAGGGACCCTGGCTGGTGAGTGGAGGTGACTTTCCTTGAAAAGCTGGTGAGCTGATCGCTGCCGGCTCGCTGCCCCCTTCCACGCTCCCCCCCTTCTGCCCTGTTTCCCCCTCATCCCACTCACCCATATCTAAACCACTTTTCAAACCGCTCCAGGACTACAGGGCGGATTTTAAAGGAGAGTCAAGTTGGCGGTGAGTTTCCGTACGATGTCGTGCTGGTGGCTGCAGTGATGAGGGAGCCTAATGGATGAGCAGCTCAGGCGTCTCGCCGTGAAGGGCAGAAGGGGCTGCCAGAGGCAGGACTTTGTCTGTTGGCATCTTAATTGCCAGATTTCAGAAGCGCCCATCAAAATGCAAACCCCGATGCTGCCTCTGGCAGCTTCTCGGAGTTGGTCGGGTTCACACCAGCCTACAAAACACTGAAGAAAAGCTTTGAAGAGCGGAGAATGATGGTCTTGTAGGGAACAGGATCAAAACAGGTAGGATTTAGGAATAAGATCTATAAATTGACTGTAATTTTCTATAGCTACAGAGTAGAAAAGTTGAGGTGGTAACAGCAAGTGGTAGCTAAGGAGTTAACTGTGGGTCCTGTCCACTGTCAGGAGCAGCCCGGGACTGGTCTGCTTGGACAGCCAGACAGCAGAACATCCCTGAGGGCAGCACATGGGGCAGCAAGTGGAAATTCCCGACTTTTTTTTAGTGACTTCACACTGCCTACGTGCCAGTGTGAGCTGAAACCGAGCCAAGTGTGGGTGCAGCACGGATGGCAGGAGCTTCTGTGATTCTACAATTCTTTGATTCTATGACTGATTCTATGGTTCTACAATTGATTCCATGATTCCATGATTCCATGATTCCATGAAATACAATCCTTGCCTGCATTTATCAAGTCTGCTACGTCTGCAGCGTACAATTTGAGCACAGGCTGATGTAAAGCTGCCACAGGAGACAGTGCAATAGCTCAACCTTTGTGTGACTGAACGATCAAACTCCCACTCGCAGCAGCGATGCCAGCGGGCAGAAGGGGTTGTGGCTTCTCAGGTCCCTCAGCAAAGCCCTGGTAATTCTGGCAGCCGCATGACTCCGAAGTCGGCCAGTGCCAAAGGTTCGTCGGCAAACGGTCTTTATTTTCCTGCTGCTACAGAAGATGTGTAAGGCACTCGTGGAAGGTGTCATGTTGAGGAATGTGCCCGTTCAAAGGAGCAGCTTTTGTAAGCGAAGATGATTTCAGGCTTTAGGATTAGAAATGGCCTGCTATGCTTGAACTGCGAGTACGGACTTATGGTAACTGCCTGGAAAAGGTAGTTCACCTGAAAATTATTATCTTAAGATTGCTTAAGTATCACTGGCTAATGTGAGCAGAGCCTTGATTAAGGCAGTTTTAAGGAGGTGCATTGCAGAGGGGAGAGATTTAAAGGAAAACAGTGTTTTCCCAGAGCTGTTCACGTATTTTTCATAATCAGTCAGACCCCCCCCTTCTCCCTCCAACATTAGTTTGATACCGATGAATTAATTTACAGAAATTATTAGATATTGAGTGCGGAGAGAAAGATAGAAAGAAAGGAGGGGTAGTGTCTCTGGTGGTTCCTCTGGGATCCGTGGGGGAGGCTACCAGGAGGGAGTTGAAAACTGGGACAAGTGAAATTAGTCGCTGGTAACTGAGAAAGTGGAACAATACCCCAGACACGTAGTGAAATGTGCAGGGAAAGGGAATGAAATCTCCAGATAACTCTACAGGCACAAAGGTGTTCCTGGGTCGGCAGTAGCAGAGATTTCTCAAGTCCATTACAGCTCAAAGTACACAGTGGACTTAAGGGGCACGAGAAATGAAAGCTGAAGCCTTATTACTATTTTCATGTATTAACCAGAACGGGGAAATGAGGATCAGGATAAATGAAACCCTCAGAGGGACAAAGGGAACCATTTCAAACAATTCCATTGGATGGCATCCCAGGCGAGTTTGTAGTCTTGGGGCTGGAGTTTTACTCGTGCTCCACAGAAGCAGAGCATGGGAGAGCACTGGGGGAGTAGCCAAATACCCCAGTGTCACACTGAAACCGAGGCCCCGGCGAGGCAATCCCTCCCCAGAAACTCCCACTGGGTACTGGTGCCATGAATCACGTGTGATTTGTACTTGTGCTCTGATTACAGCTAGTTGGGAATTAATTTTAGCTTTCCATTCAGAAATGAAAATTCATCAGAAGTCCTTGCGTTTTTTTTATTTAATTTTTTTTTTTTCTCTCTCCCCTAGAACTTAGATGCTGCAGTGGAGGAGGTCCTTAGATGTTTCTGAGCAAAGCCAGAGCAACAAACTGTCCAGCAGAACCAAGGCAGGAATGACAATGGCTGTAAACTACGGTTAAAGGTACCTTGCAATCCAGTGCTCTAAGCAGGGAAGGGGAAAACTGAGGCACTATCCTGTTCGCCCTGTTGGTTATTCTAGTTAGCGTGGGGTTGTGCTGTGAGTGCCAACGTGTGCAGCTGACTGGTGCTGGTCCGTTGAGAAGGGCTCTGGAAGACTCACAATGTTGTAACCCATCAGTTTTCCAGAGGGTCTCTCCTACCCACTTCTCTGCTAGAACCTCTTGGTTTGCTCCTATCTGTTTTTCACTCAGGGTTTGGCTCCAAAGGACACCCCTCTCCAAACGACACCCCTCTCCAAACAATAAAATAAGTTCAGGAATAAAAAGTTCAGGAAGAAATGAAATACTTTCTGAGAGCGCAACAACTTAGCTCAGATTTTTTTAGTATACCGAAATCTTTTTTTTTCCCTCCCCACTCCTGCCCTCTTTTTTTTTTTTTTTTTTTTTTTATTTCCCTTTTGGTCAAAACTAAGCACAGAATGAGAAATGCCTTTTTTTTTTTCAAATGGCAGAAATGGGGCAGACTGACACTGCTGTCACACCTCTCCCCTTCTCCTCCTCCTCATCCCTTCCCAGCTCTTCCACATGGAATTCTGGCAAAAAAATAGATGAGATTTTCCATATGTGAAGTAAGTGATAAAAGCACCCACACCAGGTTCTGATGAAATCTACTGTCATCCCAATCTGACAAGACATTGCCAGGCAAGGTGATTGATCTGTAGGGTCTGTCTTACAGTGACAACCACCAAGTTGTGAGATCTGGCTGCCAACCAGAAAAATGTTCTGGTTGGACTGGAAAGCAGCGTTTCGGCAAATCCCAAAGTTCTGCTTAAACCTGGGGGGCCTGTTGTCAACTGCGTCTTCCTACCATTGCTGCTTTGCTTGACAGGGATAGTGGAGAGACCACCTCGGTGTCTGGGGGACTGCCCCTGCCTCAGGGTGTGTTTGTGCTGAAGCCTGATGCTTGGGAAGGTGCTGGGGAAGACCCACTGCTGTAGCCATTGCGCTGATGGAATGAGCCAAGTGCCTGGTGGGAAAGCTGTCATCATTCTGCGCTGCAGAGGTCCCAGTTTGAATACTAGGAGCTTCAACTTCTTGTTTCACACGTCCACAAGCACTTTTTGATGCAAACAATTACCAATTACCAGAGCTCTTCGTGTGCCTGAAGTTGGTCTTCACGTAGGGCTGCCATTTATCCCATCAGGGTTTCTCAGAGAGGAACGAGTGTACAGAGGTGGGGTGGGGTGTGTGCACTCAGCCTCTCCAGTGCATCCTGGAAGTGTCAGCTTTGTCCTGCAAATGTCCAGGCAGAGTGGAGGCTGTCGTACGTGTTCTTGGGTTTTGCTGGGTGGGAATCTGTGCAAACACAGCGGGTTCCATGCAGACACGGGCAGAGTGAAAGCTAGCACCTCTAGGAAGCATCAGTCGTGCCGGACGCACGCTGCAGGGGTGCTCAGCACATCCAGTGTGGTCATACTAAGGGTCTATGTGCAGACCCTGTGTCTGCACAGACAGCAGCACCCTACCTGGTAGAGTGACTGGATACCCAGTATTGCAGATCTCTTCTCAGCTCCTGGTCAGCTGGGCTGCTGGCCTGGTTTGAGTGGACTCGATCATCTCCAGAGGTCCCTTCCAGCCCCTATTGATGTATGATTCTGTGACATATCTCCCCCTGGACTGTTATTGTTGCCTTGCTCTGCACTGTGCTGCCAGTCCGTGAAGTTTCTCCACGCTTGTGCCCATGTAACCCTTGCTTTCCTCCCTTGCTTTTGTGGCTGTGACAGTTGATTTACACACACTTTTTGGAATCATCTGCTTCAAGAGGCACTGCTCGACAATTAGAAGGACATCTATTTTCCAGGGGAAACAGCAGAACTGCCCCAAGTGTTCGCTGTGACCTTTTGGCTTCTGACCAATCTGCCAGTCATCTGTCCAGAGGGTAAATTGGTTCAGCACCTTTTTCATCTTTGGTTAGAAAGTGACTCTTTTGCTCAAATCCTTGCTTCTGAACACTTACATCCTCAGTCCCAGATGATGAAATGTCCAGAACTTCCTCTGTTACTTCCTTGACGAGAAAAAGAAAATTTTCCAGATAGAAAATGCGACTTTTTAAGGTTTTTGAAGGATGGTGGTCTCTCCCATGGAATTTGGGGTGTTTTCTCTGCTGACAGAAGGCAAAGCTCAGTTTCTGCATCTGGAATCAGACGAATGAGGATAAATCAGCTTACCAACAGACCGTGTGAACATGGGGAAGGAAGAAGACACTGTCCTGGGTTAATTATCACTAGAAGCTGGGAGGGGGCCACAACCAGGATAGACAAGCAAAGCAGCCAATGCCATGGTTGATACCACACTGACGTCATGACCCCTAATATAAGGGTGGGGGTGGACTGGGCAAGGCGTGGGCTTTGGAGTGGGGCTGTTCAGTCAACACAGCCTTAGGCAATGGGGTTCATTCTGTATCATTATTGTTTCATCATTGTTATTGCTGCTTCTTCTCCTCTTGCGTTGTTCTGTTGAGTTCTCCTTGTCTCAGCCCACGGGGTTTTGCCTTTCGGTCCCTATTCTCCTTCCCCCCATGGGGAGGGGGATGTGAGTGAGCATCCCTGTGGTGCTCAGCTCCCAGCTGGGTCTAAACCGCGACAAACACACACACAGGCCAGGCAGCCAAACCGCAGCAGAGCCAGGACTGCGCTCATGGGACAATTTCAGGAGGGTGTTTCTCATCTGTTGGGGCACAGGCAGAGAAAATCTGGATTCTGGAACACTGCTACTGACTTTGCCAGAAAAATCACAGTGAGATGCCAGGAGAAAAACTTCAATCCAATTGCAAAAAAGCTGTTTCTCATATGGTTTTGGTTTTTTTCCGCTGTGTTTTTCTTCCTCGCAACTGTTACTGTGATGTACTAACATGAGTGCTGCATTCAGTGTGACTACAGCTTCAACAGCTTCTCATGTGAGTAAGCATGAGTAGGAGCAATGTTGAATTTCTCTGTGACCATACAACATTTAACCAGCTTCCAGCACAGTGAGCAGGAAGAGTTAGCTCTGCCCAGTGTTCTAAGGTATTTTGGTGCAGGCTGCTGTGCTGCAGAGGGTAGGTTTATGGTGTGCACCCAGGCTAGGAAAATTACCTCTTGGATTTAAAAAGACATCCATCAAAACTAGCATGCAGGCACGGTGATGTCAGACTCTAATTTCTAGTAGCTGTCATTGTTAATCAAGTGGGAAAAGGTATTTTGAGAGTCCTGATGGCCACTGGGGTCTATCTCTCCTTCCCCATCCCTACCTCTCACCTCCTGCTTCTTTACTTCACTTGCAACGCAAAGAAGAAACTGCTTGGTGACGTGAGAGCGGGTAGGAAGGTAGGGTGGAGCTGGCAGCTCCCAGCAGCGAGGTACCTCCATCAGTGGGGACAGCAGGAAAGGGAAAGATGAGGTGATCCTGTTTGCAAATGTACTCTCCTACTCCCTGTCTGCACCATGCAGATACCTCAGCAGTGCAGATGGCTCTGCATACAGGTGAAGACATGGGCCATCGATGGAAAGTGCCAGATCTGGCTGGGGTCCCTGCGGGCACAGGGGCTGCCCTCTCTGCTCTTAGAGCCCAGCACACTTGCATCTTTCAAAGCTTGGACCTGCATGCCAGGTTTGGGTGCTGCTGCTGGCGTGGCTTTGCTTCTGTCTAAGAGCAAAGCACAGTTCTCGCTTTAGCAATCAGATAAAAGAGTGCAAAGCCACTGAACAAGAGGCTGAACCTACAAGCAAGAGGTAACTTCAAATCAGCTCATCAGTAGGCGATGTGAATAGGGGAAAATTAGTATCATTACAAAAAAAGGCTGTGTAGAATCACCAGCCAGAATGCCTGTAGGAAGCCAGCTCTGCCAAACGTAAGAGAACAGCTTGCTGAGGTACCTGGAGACAAAAATCTGGGCAATTCCTCAAAGCCCAGGCATTGTGCTCCACCAGCACTGAGGGAAACGTAGCAGAGTTACTGTGGAGGATCTGACAGTGCCATATGAATGCCAGCAAAGTGGTGCAACACCCCGCAGAGGTGGGTATGAGAAACCGCATCTTTTTGTTACCAACATCAAAGAGTCAAGACGGCCGAGGGTTCTTTGGTCCCAGTGTACCAAACAGACAGTGCTTCTCCTGGAGTCAGTGGGAGATGTGGGTGTCCAGCATGCCCCAGTACCGGGTCCTCGCTAACCGGCCTCAGATCACACCACAAAGCAGTGACAGAGCTTTTCAGAGCTCGGCACTTGTGACTCTCAGGCCACCTGCTCTTCCTTTAAGATAATCCCACCCTATCGTCTTATGCCAAGGTGCTTGGAGAATGAAAACGACTGGAAAGGGTAAAGTCTGTGTTCATGGTCCATGAATTTCTTTAATTAAAGATCAAGGGATGCCACTTGAAGTTTGGGGGGACTGGGATGAAAAAATACCGGTGTCTGAAAAACTGCTAATCCTTCAAAGGTCCCTTCTTAATATGCTAGCACAGATGGAGCAAGCTCCTGGAGGCCAGGGCAGCCATGGTCCTTGATGAGCTCCTTGGATGTGTAAGCTTCCCTTAATTCTCTTTCTCATCCATGACGCCTTAGTGCCCTTTCCAAAAACAGATCTTGTGCCAGTTCCCGGTGAACAAAACTCTTTGCTGCAAGAAACCTTTTCACAGCTGACTGCAGTGAGCCAGGCAGAAGCCAAAGAGCTGGAGACTCAGAAATCCCTTTGGAAATCTTCCTGGAAAGGAGGAAAAGTTACACCACGGTAAGCCCAAGTAGAAACGTTGGGTCTGCGTGGCTCATCCGCTGACCCCAGCTGTCAAAGCTGCTTTCAGCCCCGCACAGGAGGAAGGACACCTGCTAGAGCCGGGGAGCACCGTGCACCCGAGGACCCTCCTTTCCACCCCTGATGCTGCCTTGCTTCGAGCCCCCCACTCAGGGCAGACGCGTGGCTGACACAGCATTCCCAGCTTGAGGGGCTCCCAGGAACCACACGGGGGAAAAAAAATCGACCTTTGTTTGTAAAGTGAGCCACTTGAAATGCCATCCAAAGAGATCTCAAGAAAGGGTTTGATCTTTCCTACCAAGCGCGGACCAAACGTTTCTGCCAGCACAGGCTGTTCAGCCCGATCAGCATGATAGATACTCCTGCAAGGGATACAATTTTAGCTGGTTTAGTACATATCTGCCACCACCATCTGCTATTTCTTGGCATGAATGTGTACTATAAGAAAATTAGGCTCAAAGAAAAGAAAGGGTCGCACCAACCTTTGAGAGTTTCAGGTTTGGATATTCTGGGGTTTGGATATTGGTTTGTTTTAAACATCAGATATTCTCACACAAAGCACAGTATGTCTTCTGTGCTCTCTTTTCCCCCCTCTCTTTTCCCCCCTCTCTTTTTCCCCTCTCTTCTCTTTTTCCCCTCTCTTCCCTTTCTTCTTCTTTCATGAGCACTGCTGCTGTTGAGATCTTCAAACAAGGGCACTGTTCTTAGGCTAAGCACTAGAAACTCAGTTAACTTGATAAGATCACCCATACAAGGTGCTGAAGACCTTCTCGAGACATGCAGGAGAGTTTTCAGGTTATGTGCTTGCAAGGGTCACACTGCATTCTTGACCAGGACTTTAGTTGTTCTCCTCTCACTGGGTCTTTCTGGCCAGTTAATGTGAGAGGACTAAAGAGGGGCCTGGACAGAAAGCCATCCAAAGGGAGGTTAAGATCCTTCAAACAGCCTCATCTCTTCCTGAAAGCAATAACGCAGAAGTTTGGTTGTGAGAAACATTTGCACGGTGCTTTGAAGTTAGGAAGCACCATGCAAATGCTAAGTATTATTGACTGCAGGAATCAGTCATCTTCAGAGAAATGTAACAGTGTTAAAGATGGGAGTGCAGCCTCTTCCCTTCTTAATAACCAACCCCCAAAGTTCTTAATAAAAAAAAATAAAATTAAAAATAGATCAAATGATTTCCCTATCCCATGATAATCCCTCTGATTGCCCCCATGTTTCAGTTCACTGTATCGCCTGAGAGATCAAAGGATGTGTCTGAGGCTGGCAAACCAATCCCAGGAAGAAGAAAACCTTCTTCTGCTGTAGATAAACAAAATACAATTTCCAGATAACATCATGGTGCTGATCAAAATAGCTGCTTTTCCAATTAGATTTCAAAGAATTCTTAATTGTTATTGATTCGATCTGCAGATGTGCAGATTTTTCCAGCCAGGAACCTGTTTCACAGGGAGCTTATTACCCCAGAGATTTCAGTTACAGACAGGTTTTAGTAAGCAGCAACAGCCTGGCTGTCAGGCAGTTGACAATAAAAAGAGAATCTGTCCAGATACAGGAGACAGTGCTATTTGTGTTTCTGTTTCCTGCAATAATTCAGAGCGCGTGGCCTTATCCGCTCGGAAATGGCAGCAGACCTCACATCTGCATAAAGGCACTTGCCTTTCTGTTGTAAGAGGCAGGCTACTTTAAAAAACTCTCTTATCTATCTACTGAGTTGTCACCTCAGCCTTTCCTTCTCTTTTTATGCTTACTAATTCAAACCGGGAGGGGCTGCCCTGAAACTTCTCCTCGCCGTTCCCCCATCAGATGCCCATGTTCAGGGGATAGCTATCTATCTATCTATCTATCTATCTATCTATCTATCTATCTATCTATCTATCTATCTATCTATCTATCCATCCATCCATCTATCCATCTATCCATCTATCCATTTATCCATCTATCTATCCATCCATCCATCTATCCATCTATCTATCTCGA
Source organism: Actenoides hombroni (assembly GCA_024336885.1). Classification (NCBI taxonomy): domain Eukaryota; kingdom Metazoa; phylum Chordata; class Aves; order Coraciiformes; family Alcedinidae; genus Actenoides; species Actenoides hombroni. The sequence goes on from WUAM01000311.1 coordinate 951,118, forward strand.
TAGATGGGTAGTTTGCTGTGCAGTAAATAAATACATACATGCACACGTACGTACACACATACACAGAGGACTCTACAATGTCTGCTGAAGTCAGGTACACCAGCAGGGTGTGGGAAGGAGGGAAATGGGGACTGCTGCTCCACAGACAGCTCACGTGTTGGGGCAGAAGAGGATGAGCTGGTTTCCTGTCAAACAGCAAGAAGAGGAGGAGGAGGAATGAAAACTAGCCCCCCCCAAGAAAATTGTTCTGTCCCAAGCAAATGACAGTGGAAGGATTTCTCATCCTTTGGTAAAGTGACAGTGGGGGATGTAACGCTGCCAGGAAGGTATGACAGTGTCAGGAGGAGTGACTCAGGAAAGGTGAATCAGAGCCAGCTGCCATCAGGAAAACAAGCGCCTGACCCACGAGCAAAATTAATGGCTTGTGGCTTCTTGCAAAGCACAGCTACCTGAGCGTGCCCTGTCCTGCACAGACCATGGCAACGTGCTCTGCCAGTGGGGCACTTGTGAGCAAAAGGGACAGAGAGGGCCTGGGTGACAGTCACTTGGTAGCTCCAGGGGAAAGGACTAAGGCTGATGCCATCGGGGGAAAAAATGAAGAAGGGCTTTAAAGAAGCCGGGAGAGCAATGAGGGATGGAGACTGATGAGAAATGCACCTTCTTTTAGAGCACCTCACGGGCCTCAGGACATTCGGGCTTCTCTCCGGATGGGTTTATGGCCACCAGGCAGCGTGGAGGCAAGGAGCCGAGCAGTTAATCCTCAAACAAAAGAGAAACAAACCTGAAAAGGATGTAAATCTTCTCCACTGGGACAAACCCCAAACTTTAGGTTGGATATGAGGAAAAAATGTCTTTGCTGAGAGAGTGGTGAGGCCTCGGAACAGGCTGCCCAGGGAGGGGGTGGAATCACCATCCCTGCAGGGGTTCAATAAACATCCAGATGTGGCACTGCAGGACATGGTTTAGGGGTCCTGAGAATGTTTAGTAGACGGTTGGACTTGATGAACTTGAAGGTCATCTCCAACCTCAATGATTCTATGATTCTATAACTTTCTGATCTATTTCCAGTGACCCATGCAGGAAAGCATGTGCCTGAATGGCTATACAAACCACCTACGCTCTAAATTAGCATGGAAAGGGAATTTTATGTATGGAGCTGATATGAAAAGCCTTAGGGTAAGGGAGAGTCCAGTTCCTAGGAGGCTGAAACCACTAGAAACCCACGGGAGACCTTTTCCATTTTGAATTTCTATTTCCCAGATGCTCTTGAGAGGCACCAGAACTTTTGGATCCCCGTGAGCAGAATCTGTTTCTTCCAGACACTCTATATTCGGGCTGAACTTGTTCAGAAAAAAAAAAGAAATAGTTATGAACTAGTTCCCAGCTCTGTCTTCTGAGCAACTCCACCTAACCACACAGGCTTTTTCTCCAAAACCAAGTTTTCTAAACAGTGTTATTAAACATCAGCTGCCTATTTGATGATGTAGAAAATAACCGAAGCCAACCTCACACCTGCTAAAGTCAAAGGTACAGCTAGGTTAAATTCAGCCTCATCTCAGGAGCAATCATTTCTTTCTCCATTGTCCTGCAGGGAGCTGGTGTTTCATTAGTAAGAGACTGTAAAGGACACTGCCGTTAGATGACAACATCAGGGGGCAGTACTGAGCTAGCAACGGGTCCTACCAGTTCAGCGAACAGCTGTGTTTATATGGGGTTGTTTGTAAAATTTATGTTTGAGTTTGTTTTAGCCTTACTTTACTGCCAGTGGAGAAACAATAGATCTTTTCCCATTACGAGTCATCGAGTGCCACATTAAAATCCAGCAGGAGGGGTGAAACTTCCCATGACCCTTCTCTCCACAAATCTCTGGTTATATACATATAGATATTTACTTCTTTTTTAGTTGTAAACAAAAAAAACCCCTTCATGTCCTGAGACACCTCCTCAGTGAGCTGCCAGCACTGTGTTGCATCCACCCAGGTTCTCACTTTGCTTTTCCCCTGTGACCACCTGCCTGATCTTCTGACAGGAGAGTGGATGTCCCTTTTCTCAGTCCCATGGCCAGGTCAGGCACATCACCACCCACTCGAAGCAGGAAAGCAAAACCCACACGGTGCTGTAGGGTGGGCACCTCAGGCCTTCTCCTGTATCCCTTCAGTGGGCAGGCAAATCAAAGATATTATTTCAAGCACCTCCTCCTTCTTCTGGGCTTTGTTTCACCCCAACCCACCCCTCAGTTTATTACTTCTCCCTTCTGCCTTCCTGCCAGGGAGCATCACATCCTCTATGTTTTGGCTTTTTGCCCCACTCCTCAGTCCACGGCAGAAGCTGAATCTGCAGTTCAGGAGGAGAGCCTTGTGTGGCCTTTCCCCAGTCTGTTCTGGAAGCTTGACCCCATTCTCTACTGAGACTGATCTAGGCTCTAACTCTTTCCAATCCTCCCAGTAATCCAAGCCTTTCCTTCCTTGGTTGTCTTAGAATCATAAGATCGTTAAGGTTGGGAAAGACCTCCAAGCTCATCAAGTCCAACCTTCTACCCAACACCTCCATGACCAATAGACCATGTCCCAAAGACCCTCATCATACCTGTTTTTTGAACCCCTCCAGGGATGGTGACTCCACCACCTCTGTGGGCAGCCTGCTCCAATGCTTAACTACTCATTCAGTCTAGAAATTCTTCCTGATATCCAATCTGAACATCCCCTAGGGCAACTTGTGGGCATTTCCTCTTGTCCTGTCGTGAGTTACTAGGGAGAAGAGGCCAGAGGTCTTATTCCTGCCTGAGACATCTTCTGATGTAGCAACCAGGTAGCCTGGTAGGGTACTTTGGGAGTGTTGCTCTGTCCTCAGCACGAAGCTCAGCACTCTGACTCCAGGTCACTAGCATCAGCCATCATGGCTGTATCTCAGCATCCCCAGCATCGCTTTTGCTTTTCCATCTGCATCCTGCTCTAAGAAGCAGCAGTCCCAGCACAGTTCAGCTGCCCTGGCTGGCTGTCAGCAGCTTTGCTGTTACCACTCATCTCCTCCTGGAATCATGAGAAGTGAGGCATCGATGCCATTCTTGGCACGTCTCTTACAGGCTGAATATCGAGGTGTAACGCTCTCAGTCCTGCCACTACCTCACCCTGGACCTGTCCTGTATCTCTGGGAGACATCTCCATGGATGCTCTCCAGGTGCCTGGTCTTTGGATCCCACTTGTTTCCCACCATCCCAAATCGAGCTTTCTCTGTCCTCCCTGCCTCCCCGATCCTTCTGGAGCCAGTTCACAAAATAGCGGAGATGAAAATGGTGAGAAAAAGGCCATGGAAATGAACTTTCCCTTGCCTCACAGTGCAATGGCATGTTGTATCCATGGTCCCTTGCTCCACCATTCACACACCAGTGGTAGTTTTCATTTAGAAACAGAGGAACTGAGGCCAAAAAGCTGGCTTGGTTTGCCAAAGGTCAGAAGCAGGTGTGGAAATAGGAGCACGTCTCCAAATGCTCTGTCTGGTCCAGATACACTCCATTTTGGAGCTGGCCGCTTTAATTACTCGCGTGGATTTGCAGCCACTGATGAGTATTTCCTCAGCCTGTATCAGCCCACATCTGCTACCAGAGGTCAAGGAGTCAGACACCAGAGCTGCAAGTTAAACAAAATTCTCCCGAAAGCTGCCAGCTCCAGACCAGCTGTGGTTATGCTAACGTTGCCTCGAGCCTCGGGATACGAACCGGAGCAGAACCCCAGCACCGCCTTCTGCAGCAGCTATTTAGTGCCGCGGGAAGGACACCGGGCATGATGGACTGAAGCTGGGAGCCTTTACAGCCAATTCTGTCTCCCAAATGCTTCCTCAGCTCGTTGCATCTCTGCGACCACGGCAGGTACATTGATCTAGCTGACAGACTAAGGTCCTATAGCTCAGCTTTATATAGATGAACTGTAATTTCAGTAATAGGATGTTTAAATAATATTGTGTCACTTTTACATCTCACCTCCCTTCCCTTTGAATGAAAGTGCTTGTCTCCTTCAGACAGGTGGAGATTTTTTAGTTTTGGGGTTTTTTTTTCCCCTTCTCCTTTTCCCCACAAAGACTTTGCCTGAAGGACATCAGGAGTCATAATAATGGTTGATGCTTTCACGAGATCCTCACAGATTACGGCTAAATGGAATGGTGCTGTAATGTGATTACCTCCCCGCTCTTACTCCTGCTGGGCCATGTAATGGCATGGCAGGGCTCTCCTCTGGGATTAAAGCCAGTCAGACTGAAAATTGACTTGCCTTGGGGGCCATCAAGCAAGTTTCAATGGCTCCTTCAAGATTCTGCCTGCCGCTGAGCCATTTCTTCCGCGGATTAGCAAAATGAATGAAATATGGTGAGGGGAAGGCAGCAAAAGCGGTGCCATTAGCCATACACGTTCTCCCTCCTCCCGGCTTTCGGATCTTGCTCTAAACACACTTCTAGCTCCTTGTAATTTCTCTCCCTGTTCTGCTTTGTGACAGAGACGGGAAGGGAGCTCGGCACAGCGAACGGCTGCAACACAGCCTTCCCTGGGCTTCGGGTGGGCTGGGGCCGGGGGCTGTCGGGAGGAGGACTTGCCCTTTTCTTCCATGCATTTTTCCTGGGGGGAGAGGCTCTTCTAGAGAGAATTCAGAACTTATAAACCTATTTTCCGCTTGGAGTCAGCCTCAGGTGTAATTCCTCCTGCGAGGCTAAGGCTGAGCGGTGGGAAGGGACGACTGTCCCCTGTTGCTCTTGTGCTCGGGGTCTCCTCTGCTGCCACAGCCATGGGGAGCATCTGCTCCCTCCCTGCTCTGCTCACACTGCACTGGGACAGGGGCTTGGTTCCCTCTGCACTGTGCCCTCCTGGTTGTCAGGAGACTGCACCAGTCCCAACGGGATGGCAGCAGTCTGGCAGAAGCAGGTTCCCTGGCTCTACAAGGCTCATCATAGCAGATCCTCACCAGTTGTCTTGGACCAGGAACCATGTTGGTGTCTGAAGAGGATTCACATCTACTCCCTTCTCATCTGGTGCCCTTCAGTGGCTGCAGCTCTACTTAAATTCCTTGTCTTTCCTGATTATGTGAATGGGATTTAAGCATGTTTAGCTACCCCCATGAACAGAAATGTTTTCCCACCTCAGACCCCAAGAATGCTGAGACAGGACCAGTGTGTTCTTTGACTATTTACAGGTAAACCTTCATGAGATGTGGCTTTGAGTATCGCAGTTGCACCACAACTTTCCTCAGCAGCTCAGCCTAGACCTTTTTTTTCAGCTATTTTCTTAATATTCTGTCTAAAAATTTCCCTGATGCAGCTGAAGTTTAATTACTTCTTTCTCTGTCGTTGCTGACTAATGATAATAATTGCTTCCTGTCCTCTGGTGCAACATTCTTTTCTTTATCTACCGACAGTTATTGTGTCTCCCCTTGGTATTATTTCCTCTGCTTTGAAATTGCCCAGAAGCACAGTCCCATTTCTTGTCTAGCTGCTAAATAAAACCCAGAAATATGGCAGCGAGAGCGAGACCTGGGTGGTGCTGGGGGACAACGGGTGGGAGGACCCAGGAAGCCAGCACTGGCAGGGAGTTTTTCTCTGCAGTAGGTTGCTTTGACAGCTTTTTGACAACTTACACAAAAGGAACTGATGGTCTCAGCTCAGGTAATAACGGAGTGAATTCTAGATTACAGGTACTGGTAGTTACTGTCTTTATTACAGGTAGTTTCAGAACAGAAGTTCAGGCCTGAGTGGCTATGGAGATTGACACACCATTTTTCCTCTAGAAGGTCTGCTTCCAAAGATGGAAGGAAGGACCCACTCGTTCCATTTTTTTTTGCAAAGTCAAGAGCTGTGGTGAGTTGCCCGAGGTCACAGTCAGGAGGGAGAAATATGTCTGACTCCCAGCTCCCAGGCAGCATCCCTGAATCGTGTTGTTGAAGTATTCACAATTCCTTTCAGAATAACAGAACTCTAATTATCTTCAGAGGTGCAGGATGAGGACTCTAAGGCTTAGACAAGACTATTCACACGATTAAAGCTCCAAATGTGGTTTTAAGCATTTTGCTAGCTTGAGGTCTTCTTTTTTTTCAGGTAAATCTGCAGTCAAAATCACCATCCACTGAGAAACTCAGCCAGCGTGTTACCCTTCTGTCACTGACTAGACTATAAACACTATATTTTCCCCAATTCATTTTTATGAATCAGCTTTTTCTCAAGTGCAAAGTTTTTTTTCCGCTTCAGGGAAAAAAAAAATAAACCACACCAGAATTACAGCTCCATGGAAAGAAAGAGACAGATTTTGTTATCCACTAACAGCATGCATGGGACTTCTTGAAAATATCTGTAAGTAGGTCTTCATCTAGATAGCAAGGCTGGCTACAAATAAAACTCCTCAAAGATTCTTTTGACAACAGTGTCCTATTTTCCACCAAGAAGATCATAGAATGATTAAGGTTGGAGATGACCTTCAAGATCATCAAGTCCAATCGTCTACTAAACATTATCAGGACCATTAAGCCATGTCCTGAAGTGCCACATCCAGATGTTTATTGAACCCCTCCAGGGATGGTGATTCCACCCCCTCCCTGGGCAGCCTGTTCCAAGGCCTCACCACTCTCTCAGCAAAGAAATTTGTCCTCATGTCCAACCTAAACCTCCCCTGATGCAACTTCAGCCCATTTCCTCTTGTCCCATCACCGGTCCCCTGGGAGAAGAGACCAACACCCACCTCACTCCAGTCTCCCTTCAGGGAGCTGCAGAGAGCAAGGTGGTCTCCTCTCAGCCTCCTCTTCTCCAGACTGAACAACCCTTGAGGTGACAGACTTTTATGTATGGCCATGACTTGAACTTCACATGGCAGTACTTTGCATTGTTACAACAAACAGCCATAACACACCCAGAAGACTTCACACCATCCTGGTATGCCTGCTCCAAAGGAGCATTAGGTACCAGCTGTCTACCTGGATTGGAAGTCCAGGCCACAGTTCCAGACCGATCCATTCCGGGCTTTCTGCTTGACCCTGCGTTGTCACATTTGTCCCAGCTCTGTCAGCATCTTGGCTGAGATGAGCATCCCTGGGCTGTTCCCAGCTTTGGAACTCAGATTAGTAAACTAGGCATCCCTGGCCAAATTCCCCTACAAGGAATTTCCAGTTAACTTTAAGTCAAAGATACAGAAGAGTTGACTTTCATGCATGCTCTTGTCAGTACTTCCTATTAGCTTCCTTAGTTCTTCTCTCACTGTAGAGCAATTTTAGGCCTCTGATGCCTAGTTCATGTCTTCCCCTACATGGTAAGAAACATAAAAGTTAAGCATTTACATGGCTCAGTGAACCTCACTCCTAGAACATTAAGCTTACTGACTCTGGTGGCTCTTATGCCTTCTTTTAGCATCAAAACCAGAGCACATGAAACTCTTACTTATTGATCCAGTGGATTTTAGTGTTGTGGGTGGAAATAAAAGCTTCGCCGCTAGCTTAAGCTTGGTGAGAAACCTCCACTGCTGCTGCACTGTACCCTCTGGGCACACTTTCTCTGGTCTCTGGGGCTATTCCCTTCTCTTTTCCACAGGGTCAATGCCAGCCCCCTCACCACAGCATCTGGGTGCCTTCCAGTATAGAGGGCTAACAGTTGTCACATGGCTGTTTTCTATCTTGCTCTCATGCCTGTGGAACAGCAGGCTGTCACCTTTGCACAAAAACAATCTGACTTCAATCATCCTTTCCCAGAAACAAGCTCACTGCTGCTGTATTTATATGAGCGCACAAAAAAAAATTATACTGATGCTGCAGATGGAAATCTAGAGATGCAACCGGGGCTTTTTTCCCCCCTCCTTTTTCTTTTTTTTTTTTTCCCTCAAAGTCTTTCTGTGGAGACTGTGAGAAAATAAACTCATCCATTCACAGATGTACCTGCTTTATTTAATAAATCTTCAACCAAACACAAAAGCGAAAGGTAATTAACCCTCCTAAGATAGAACTGAGAGTTCAAAACCCGTGTTCAGGGCTGGTGACTGGACCCAGGGCACTAATGCATTCCACCTTCTGCAGTGCACCCTTTCTTCTTAAAAGTTGCCACCTCTGACCTGATCCAATTGGAAGGAAAACATACCCAAAAGTCAACCTAATCCTGAAAGCAGGAGTTGTGGCTCTGGTGAGGGGTTACAATCTCTTGGGAAGGAAGGTAAAACCGGCTGATTTGGCCTGCCACATGAGCAGCAACTGCCATTAGATCTGGGGAAGGGAAAAGCAGGATTTGTTCCCTGTCTTCTCTCTCCTGGCAGGTGTCAGGGCAATGATAAAGTGTCACGGGACTCTGGATGCAACGACAGCAGAAAAAGAAGTGGGGGAAAAATCTGTTAAGGAATTAGAAATGGGAGGATAACAGGTATTTTTGTTTTCATCAGAGCTTTCTCTATGTGTCTGTGTGTGTACAGGGGACAGTAAGGAAAGGAAAGGGGAAAGGAAAAAGGGAAAGGAAAGGGGAGGGGAAGGGAAAAGAAGGGAAGGGAAAGGGGAAAGGGGAAAGGAAGGAAGAAAAGAGAAACTTTTTTTCTGTTTAAACCTTTTCTTAAACTTGTCTCTTGAAAACCCACTCTCCCCACACCTGGTATCTTGTAAGAAAAGTGCTTTTCCCTCATAGGGAGATCTCAGAATTAGTGCTTACCAACACAGCACTCATCATCAATCATGCATTGTCCATTCCTGATTGAGCTAGTGCTTCACCATGCCAATATTTTCACATTTTATTAAACCTTCTTGATTGTTCATTATTCATTCCCTCACACACTCAGTTCCTCACAGTTTGCTCTGGTTGTGGTCTTCAGTATTCCACAGCATGCTAGAATTGCCAGCATGTCAGAATCAAAGAGCTTTGAGGGGGAAAAAAAATCCACAAAAAACCCACCAAAAAATCAGCAAATAAAGCCCTTCATATAATACCTTTTATATCCCCCCCATAGGAAATTCACTGCCACACAGTGTTCTTCACTCAGACTTTAGGACCGAGGACCAAGTATACTTCAATATCCATTTTTTTAATCTCCTAAGATTAAGCCTTAATCATCAAGCAATGAAGTATCCTGATGGGAAAGGAGGGAGAAAGGGGAAGAGGACATGGGTAACTCAGTTGTTTCACTGAAACTCTTGCATTTTGTATTAAAATATTTACATAGTAATTGAATTTCCAATCCCTCTTTCACAAGGTGAGTCTTAACTGCATCATAAAGTTCTTTCTCTCCATGAGAAAGCACAGCAGGACCCTGGCATTACTGGTATCCTCTATCTGCTAGACATGGCAAGGGGGACTTGAGCCCTTCTTGCAGTTTGTTAGAGGGCTTTGGACATTGAATTGCCAAATTAAAGGAATCCTGAGAAGAGATGGAAGTGTCTGGGAAGTCCAGAGCTAAACTCCCACATCTTTGAATGGTATTTTCAGCTGTCTTCTCAGTTCTTCTTCACTTGGCTTTTGCTACACTCTATTCAGAATAACGTCTTTTGCAGGTCCCATTTCTATCTCCCTACCGCTTCATCTTCACTGTAGAGAGAGTCCAAGCATCTCATTCCGGTTGTGAATTAATTTAACAGCTAGGGAACCTCTTAGGTGCCCAGTGTTCATTGCCTTGTGCTGAATCCTGGAGGAGTAATTTTACCTTTCTGCCTTCATCAGGAATACAGACCAATTTAGCCATCTCTAAGACCAGATGGTACCAGAAGCAGTACAATATATTAGCTTCTCCATAATTTCTGACAGAATTTTACTGGTTTGAGGCAGTGACTGGAAAAGAGAATGTATTTTTGCTACTGGTGTCAGTCTAGAAGAGGGCAATGAGCATTGGACTCAACTCAAAGCTTCTCAGAAATATAGGTCAAACCTTTATTTCCACCACCACCACCATTATAAAGAGGTACCAGCAGCCAAACTGCTTATACTGGGCTGCCACAGGAGCTCCCAGCAGTCTGCTGCTGACTTGGTACGTGCCTGGAACAGGTCGTCTTGCCCCTGCAGCCCTCAGTGCTGGGGAAATGCCACCCCAGGGGCTGGGAAAGGACCCTCACACCTTTTTCACAGCTACACCGACCCCAGCCCCAGTCTAACACTACAGAGTGGGCCTGGGGACACTGGACATGCACCTGGGGCTGGCTGACGGAGGCAGCAGCACACAGAATTACAGCGACAAATTGATGCATCCCCTTGCTTTTTGACCCAAACTGGCTGGGATCTTGCAAGAACCAGCCTGTAATTTCTCCCACTGACCGACCCAGAGGCAGATAGCATCAGCTCACTAATGACAGGAAGCTGCTGCTTCTTTCAGATCGTAATTTAATTAACTGTGATTTTCCTAACAAGCACTTTCTCTTTTTCCCCCCCCTTTTTTTTTTTTTTAAATTATTATTTTTATTTTTTTTTTT
>WUAM01000311.1:977559-1006854 GCA_024336885.1 Actenoides hombroni
CTCCCCTTACCTTTTTTTTTTTTTTTTTATTTTTTTTAAATAGCAAGAGGCACAGTTAGAGCTACCTTTATGGAATCATTATTGTTGCTTTGTTCCACTGACTTCCATGGAACATTAAATTAGCTGAGGATCCTGAGGATACATTAACAGCCAAAAATCCCAAACAAGCCAGAGCACATTCGAGACTGAGCCCACACCTTGGGTCTTGTCCTTTTTCTGAATCTTGCTAATGGATAGTATTAATTAGAAATTAAAGTTGGTTCTGACTGAATCATTGATATTGAACTCTTTTCAATGTTTGTCATTCAATGAAGAATTTCCATTTAAAAAAAAAAACCAACAAACAAAACACAAAAATACTACAAATGAAACTTCCTGTATTTTCCATTTTAGAAATGCTTGGTATAAAAATCATTACTGTTGTATACAGCAATGTCTAGTAGTGGTTTTAAAAGCCCTCTCTGAGCCTTTCAGCCAAATTTGAGTAGATTTATTTTCAAATATAATAGTGGATCTGAACTGTGGTCCCTTAGCTCAAGTTATGTGCAGAAAAGAATGGTGAGAACTTATTGGGGCTGGCCTGGGGAGAGGGGAAATTCTTTTTCATATGTCTTATCATCAATGCATATAAACGCAGGGCTGGGGCACAGATCAGATGGCAATTCTTCTTCCTGTTTGCTTTGCCCAGAATTAATATTCCTGGATGCTCTACACAGACAGGAGGTGAAAAAGAAGTACATCAAAAGGAGGGGGAAAAAAAAAGGGATTTAGTAGATTTTCAAGTGGTCCAATACTCATGGGAATGAGAACCCTTCTGATTCAAAACAGCGCTGGACTTTGGATATTCAGGATGGTGCTCAGGTATTGCTTTGTGCAAGAGGTCGGAGCAGATGAATTCTAAAGGTCCCTTTGCCCTGAAATTATTCTTGTGGTCCCCCCAGTTCTGCGTCGGAGACGGCGAGGACGTTCTCCTCTGAGGGGAAGAGGCTGCCGACGACTTACTATGTACTTGGGAGACTCAGAAAGAGAGAGGAAAGAAAAATACTATTTTAAAATCGACTTTTTTTCCCCCATCTCTTGGGTCCAAAAGCACTGACAGTTTTGATTTGGGGGCTTAAATTCTATCGCAGTGGCTGTTGAAAACTGCAGACTGAAATGTCAGTGTTGCTGGAATACAATAGCAGTGCACCAGTAAATATCTCCAGATTTAGCTCGCACGCATTCTTTTTTTATTTAGTATTCCATCAATAACTTTGCTGTACTTGCTTTCACACAGATAGTTCCTTTCTTTCAAGGTGGTTTAACTGCCTAGCAACCCTATAAAAATAACCTCCAGTGTTCTGTAGGAACGGCCAAACCCAGTGTAGCTTACATTAATGTGGCTGCAGTGTTTGCAGGGGTAAGGACTGAAATGCCCTGGCCCTTTTTCATCTGGGTCAGGATGAATTCTAAGAGGAGGCGATGTTTTTAAGGACTTAGTGAAGCCAACTGATGAAGAATCAAGTAAAATGTGGCTATTAAGTAAATCATCCTACTTAGATGGTGACTTTCAGAGCTGGGTGTCTGCGCATTCTTTGAGCTTTTCAGAAATGCTGTTTTCTTCCCAGGAGAAAAAGTAAATTGAAGCCTTCTGGGAAATAAAACAACAACAACCCACCAACCATAAACTGCTATGCATTTACCTCACTCAGCCCCCAGAGATGTAGATGGCTGTTCTAGTGTGAATGACATACCCAGTCGTACAAAGATTTAAGTGTGAAACTGCAAACACTTAGAAATTTCAGGGCTCACCACTCTGAGCAGTTCCACCCAGTAGTATTGTGTTTTTTTTATTTCCAAGCAGAAATAATGTGCCAGCTAGTTTCTAGAAGATGATGCTTGGGTGAAAATTCGGCCTTGCCGTGGTGACTGCAGCCTGTATAGGAAGATAACTCCTAAATGAGAGTCACTGAGGTGTCTGCTCATTTGTAAGCATGCAATGAGGTCAAAAGAACTTAAAATTAGACATGTAATATTCAGGGTTTTATTGTGAGCCTAATCTGAGCCACCCTTTCAGTTTGGAGGATCGTAGGTTGCCAGACGGGACTTTCAGCCTACGACTCAGCGACTGAAGTAAGCACACCTTTCTTGCACTGATTGCATATTTTTACAGTAATAATTTAATAGAAGTTTTCACGGTCAGGGGGAAGCATCAGACTTTTTGGCAGCTGCTCCTTCCCACCAGAGCTGCAGCCTCTTTTGCCAGGCAGTCAGCGAGTCCGGTCCTGGGGGAGAACAGCTCCATCCATGCACTCCTGCTGTCCTACCATGGAGCAAGCTCTACAGCGAAACTGAATGCTTGTTTAAAAAAAAAACAAACCAAAACCCGACAAAAATCTCAGTAAGGGGTCTGCAGGCCCTTGTTAACACTGCTGGTTCATCCTGCATTTCCAATCACAAAGTCAGAAAGCAACTAGGCACTTTTTCCCTTATCAACAACGGGACATCTTCCAACCCTGACAGGTCCCTCTCAGAGCATTGTTTATGGGATTTCCCTTCTCTGAAAAAAAGTCACTGACCTTCTCAATTACTTAGTGGGTTTTTTTGGTTTTTTTTTAAATATGGTGTCAAAGTAAAGAATTACTGCCCCCCAGATTGGGTGAGCCCCACCACCCCTGTCTAACTGGCAAACCACCTACAAGAGCTGAACAATGCTTTTCAAAAAAGCTAATTTTACGTTGTCAAGAGAGAGAAACGACAGCTTGGATTAGTAATTACCCATCGATGACGAAGCACAGCAAAGGTGAAGGCACCAATTCAGTATTCCGCGGGTATACACATTTTGCTTTTTGTAGTGTGCACAATCCATCAGGCTCAGACCTGTCCTGCCATTAAGAGTGTTTTACAAGGAAAAAGATAAACACCAAGAACCAAAGAGTTTAATCACAACAGAATACACCAAGAACTAAGAAACACAGAGAGTTTGATCATAACCTGAAACAAGAGCATTTGAAATTAGCCACTAAAATCCAGGAAGTGACCACCTTTAACTGGACCCAAGTGTGTTTAGGTGTCTCTACATTAGCACTTTAACTAGGATGTGAAGTGCAGTTTTGAAGCAATTCTAACCATCCCCATTGACTGCCTTGCGTTTTCAATCCTAGAGCAGCTCATGAGTGGGCAAACCAAATTCACTGCAGGTGAAACCAAACCAGAAGACAGGCTCTGGAAGATGCTCTCATGCATTCCTACCATTCCTGAGCTTCCAGCCCTCAGGACCAGAACAGAGCTGGACCAGAGCAAGCTGCTCTCCTTGCAGAAGGGTGTACAGGTCTGGCAGCTCAGTCCAGTGTAGGCTGAGCACTGCATTGCTTCCTAGAGCGTACGTAGCATCCAGCTGCCACCAACCATGACACACGAGCCTGCCTACATCAGGAATCGAGACCGTGGGGGCTACGTCTGTGCCAGCAAATTAAATGGAGCCAGAAAACGTCCCTTGGCACTGAAACTCGATCACCTACCTTGTTCAGTTGTTGGAATTGTTCCTGGTGTCCTTCTAGCCAACCAGTCCCAAGTCATTCCTCATCCCAGCCTGGTAATTAGCACAGGCAAGCAACCGTTCCCAATAAGCAGTTTCCATGCAGCTACACTTTACTGGAGGGTGAAAAAGTGAGGCAGTTTGGACACTTTAAAGTGGCCCCTTCAATGCCCAGTTGCCTCTGTGCCAGAGAATGGTACTAAGCACATTTAATTTGTTAGTATAAATCTAGTTTATGTACCCTGATTCCTAGATGTTTAATCTAAGCAAAATACCAACCGAATATTCGGTTCCAAGCTTGGCTGCTGATACCCAACAAACATCTGAGGGAAACCAGAGAGATCTAAGGCTGGAAGAAGTGAATTGATGAGATCGACCCTGATTCTGGAAGAAGGAGATCTGCCTGCACAAATGAAGTGCCTACTGCTGACTGGAGCTAGCTGGTCAGGTACTGGTGACCTAGTGACTACTCTTTCCTAAATGCAGCTTGATTTTCTCTGGTTTTTAATCGCTGTTTTGCGTCGGTTCAAAGGGAAGGTGCTGTTCCTGTCAGAGCTTTGCCCTGATCTTAGCAGCTGGCCACCATCGGCTCCTTACATTGCACCACTGCAAAAGGCTAGTAAAGCTGCACTGGCCCGAGCCACTGCAGCTGAGATGATGGGAGCTCTGCTCCTGCACTGCTGGGAATGGTGTACAAGCAGAAGCTGTGCCTGTCTGTGCTAGTGGTTTATACTGGGGGCAGCTGTGACAGGGACTGTAACATGGGAAAACCATCAGCACAATGGCCCCTCAAATATGTCATTCTTTTTGGGCTGGACAGACTGCAGACAAATGTTATTCCTTCTGCCCTGGTGTGATGGCTCAGATCTTAACATCCGTCTCTCACTCTGGGTGATGTGAGTCTACCATGCAGAGGTGCAGCAGGTAAGGAAGGACTAGGGAAATGAACTGTTATGCTTATATTATTTCAGGCATCAATGGGATCCCTTGGAATCCCTTCCACCTCAGAGGGCATTTTCACTAGCTGGTACTTAAAATTAGGGTTCTAGTGCAAATGAGTAACTTCTTTTCTTCAGTTTGTCACAAATCCTGTTTCTAAGCTGAAAAACATCCAGTTGGGCTGAAAGTTTCTCTGTTCCTTTGATCTCTTCTTCAGTATTATGCACTTCATCCTTTGCAGGGCTTATCTGTTGTTCCAGCACTTCTATCTGCTAGAGAGGTCTTTTTTTAGATGTCTGATATCCATAGGAGTATTTGTAACCATGAATCTCAGAGCCTGGATTTCCTTTATGCGTGGAGTAATCAGAAACTGCAGATCTCCCGCTTGAATTAACTTGGCTGGTGACAGATTTCACTGTTTCCTTTCTCCACCTGCTCCCTCTAAGTGCTGTAAGTCCAGACTCAAAGACTTCCTTGGAACAAGCCCTGCTCAAGTGACACAGATAGTAATAAATCAAAATGAAAGCGCTACATAAATAGGCCAGAGAATGAAGCTGGCTTTGCAAGCTGTCAGCCTACCTGAGGGAGACCTGGTATTGTTCTTAACAATATCATTCATTTGAACTTCTAATAATTTCACAAGCTTACATTTTAAGAGAGATCTGTAAGTCAGTGTGCAAACACCAAAGGAGATCAGTAAAATCTTGATGAAAACTTACTCTGGCCAAACACGCTGTGATTTGAAATGCTTTACAGATCAGGGTTTTCAGATTCCTTTTCAAGAATTCTCTTTTGGAAGAAAACACAGGAGGAAAATTCTGACCTTTTGACATTTGCAGAATCAAATATTTATTTCTTCCATTTTGCTATGAAGTACCCTCTCAATATTTTCATTTGGTATTCAAAGTATTATTATGTAATGTCTAGTAAAAAATCTGCTTCTGAAAAGGTTGAAATCTAACAAAACTTCTCAACAATACGTAGAACACTTTATTTTTTTCACTATTGACACATCGTTCTGACTCATGCTCTCAGCAGAGCGGGTGCTGTGATGCTAAACTGAATCACACCATTAATCTCTTGCCACTGCACTTCCTAACTGTGGAGCACTTTTGAAGGACAGTCTACAACCTAAACCTGGTGCTTTCCACAGCAGGTGAAGGGTAAGTCGCTCATCTCTGGGCTGATCAGCTCAGTTCAAGGTACAGGACCTCTCATTACTGTAGGGATTTGGTGTCAGGTTGCTCACTATTCACCCACAAAACCCACAGAAGGGTCAGCTAAGTGCCTCCACAATGTACCTTCATCTCTTCTGATGAACCTCAGAGCTCCTGATGTTCCTTGTGGAGCATCAGGAGGATCTCAGAGAATGGCCCCAGGGACGTTAGGCTGGAAGCCTGCTAGTTAGATGATTCATCTGACCTAACATTAGGTGTCTAGCGCTTGCCCGGACTGTTATTATAGTCAGTGGTGACCTGATCAGTATAGTCCATGGAGATTAGTGAATGATTCAACTGGCCAAATGTAGCTCTTTCCTTCAGGGTGAGATGATTCATGCCATAAACTTTATTAACTCTACTGACTGCAAAGGTATCCCAGAGTGACTTGCTTGAAGGTGAAAGTCTAACTATGTATATAGTCTAATTTAGTTAAATAGTTCCCACCTCAGACCTCTTAATGGCTCTCATAATTTCTGAAATAACTTTGACATCTGCATTTGAACACCTGAACTAGTAAAGTCCACGTTTGAGTAACTGTACTTGAGAATCCTGCTAAAATTATGGTGTCCTTACCGATGCTTAGTCCACTTACGTTGCTAGGAGGACATGGCCATGGCTCTTCCTGATGCAGCAGACTGAGGAACGTTGCAATACTTCCCCAGGGGTGTAGGAGAAGTTCTTTTGTCTTAAGGAAGCATCCAAAATATGATGGAAAGGATTCAAACGATACAGCTTCAATAGAGCAAAGTAAATAGATGTAGGTGACTCATCCACCTCCTCTCTGGTCTGTTCTAAACACCTAGGAGCGAAAGCAGTACTTGAATGAGATGATACTGTTCATGGAGAGGCAACAGCAGAATTTAGGCAACTTCAGCTTGTGTCCTGCTGCACTGTTATGTCACAATGACACTGTCTCTGACAAACCCAGAGGGAATCTTGGCTTTGCCTTCGGTAGAGCCCAGGTTTCATCCCAGAAGGGTAAAGCCAAAAACTTACACAGCATTGAGATCAGGGATTAAAACCCCCCTAATATTAACACTGACACTCGGGGTTTGCAGCTGGGCTCTCATTTTTGGGACCAAATTAAGCTCCATACAATAGATGCTCTGCTAAAACAAAATGAGGAACAATCATAGCATCATTTTGGTTGGAAGAGACCTTCCAAATCAAGTTGAACAGTTAACCCACCAGTGCCAGGTCACCGCAGGAGATGCCGGCTCCTGTCTGGTCTCAGCCCCTCAGGGACTTCCCTGCCTCAGGAGAACCTGAGGAAAACCACCATGCACCGGGCTCTACCGCTCTGGGGCAGCTGCTCTGGATAACAGGTCCAGCTCCGTAATAGCAGACAGGGGGTTTGATCACATGTTCCCTTCTACAGCCTGTGATAAGGAGGGACAACATGGTTGCCAACAGAGTTAATCACACCCTGGGCATCCTATCACCAGCAACAAAATGTTACTAAGGCTAAATATTTATTTAATAAAGTTTACAACTACCAGTAAGGCTTATCAAGGAATTATCAATAGAGGAGTAACTACAGTTGGAAAACTAAATAAATCAATTAGAAGAATCCGGAAAATCACTAATAACGACTGAAAATGATTTGAAAATCACTAATAATACCTGAAAGGAAAGAAAACCCATTACCCTTGGGTATGTTCCAGATGTGGCTTCTCGATGTTATGAGGTGTCCTGTGCTGGGAGATCGCATCTGGGAACCCCTGAAGAAATCTGCAAACGTTTCTTTTGCCTGTGCGATGTCCTGTCCTCTCGGAGTGACCTAGAGGAAGGCTTGCAGGACACACCAATCTCCATCTCCACTGCTGCCTCGCCGTGCTCTTCTCCTTTTTGGAAAGTAACCTCTTATCTTGCACGTAAAAATATTCCAGAAAGGCTGTATGAAAAATTAACCTTAATTATACATTTCGTTCCCTTTCAGAGAATAAACCAGAAGCTTGAAAGACGTTTCATTATATAGCTGTAAATGAGCCATTCTAGGCTGTATAGATGTGATCAACAGATTATATATATATATTATGAACTGCTTTTGCTTATTATATTAATATAATTTGCTCACATATATTAATATCTTCCTATTGTGAAGAAAGAGTACAGGGTTGGGTTTTTTTTTCCACCCATAGGATGGATTACTTAGGGAAAGGAGAATGCTACTGAGGTTCGGGAAAATTACGTCCGCACATCTGCCAGAGTTCTTCCAGCACAGAAACCAGCAAGGGCAAAGAGCAATCCAAAGGGAAAGTAATTCCTTGCTTATAACTGAATGGCTGAGCATTTGAGTCCCTTCCTTATATTCGTTACTAGCTTTGGAAATAAGGCTCGGGAATTGTTTCCCGCAGTTTACAGTGTCTATTTCACGTAGATGGAGCCATCTGCGGAGCGATTATCTGCCCGTGGAGAGAGACAAACCCCTTTATTTCTGCTCGGGCTTCCCCTATAGGGTGAATTGTCTGCTACAGATGCCCAGAAGACTCGATTAGATGATTACAATTAGGGAAGCTGAGCCTTAGCCAAAGCTCTTTGCTGGTGAATATCCATCCTTGATTTCTACAGTGTAGGATCACAGAATGTGACGATGATTTTCGTGCACCCGGGCCTTGCCAGAGGGTTGTTCTGTCCCCTACCAAAACCCAAAGCAGCACTCTTTTTTGTACTCATCCGTAATTTTTACAAACCTCTCTTACCACCACAACAAAAAAATTCCCTGTTACGAATTAAAAGACCGGTGATTTTCCCTCAGCTTTACCTGGAAGTTGGTTCTGAGGTGTATGGGCAGGGCTGTGAAGGGGAAGCTTCGGCAGCTCCTGCCCAGCCTTCGTGTGCCGGATGACTGCACCCGTGCTGTGCGTTACAGCCCCGGGAAGGGTGTTCTCACCACTCCCAGAACTAGGGTGAGGCAGATTGCTGCCTCTGAAAACATGATGTATGACGTTGCGCTGAAGCTGTTAGGCAACTGAATCTTAAACTCGGTGTGATTTCCGTAGGCACGTGTAGCTGGTTACTGAAGGCAAGTGAGTCATTAACATGCAAAAAAACATCTCTGTGGAGAATGATTGCTCCTGAGCGCAATATGGAGCGTGGACCCTTTGGATCAACTCCAAGTTGTCAGTAGTAGAGTTGAGGCAATGATTCAGAGCAAGTAATGCGACTGATGAATTTTCCTTTCTGCTTGTAACGTGTCTTCAGACGCATCAACATTTGCTGTGGCTGATTTCTAGCCAAACAGTTTGTGGAAAGGGAAGAAAATCCCACCACAGAACCAAACAAACTTCAACTCTGCAGACTGATCTTGAGAAATTCCCTTGAGAACACACACGCTACCCAACACCCATGGTCTGCTGGAAAAGGAGAGGGTTTTTCCCAATTGAGGGAAACAAAAAGTAGATGTCTGCTTTTTCAGGGAGTTGTTATGGGGAGAATTCTTGGTGTTCAGAAGGGTGTGTGCCAGACCAAGATCTGGGTGAGTCTGTCTGTATTTGTTAAGAGAAGTAGGGTTAAAATCGGGAGAAGGTGATGTGAGTACCACTGCTGAAAAAAATGGCATTTGTAGAAGTCTTTTGAAGGTGTTTTTTCCCTATCTCCAGCAGTTAACATTCTGAAGGAGCTCTTTGAGACTGGTGGAACACTTAGGTTTCGTGGAGGTCCACACCTGTATAGTACCAGGTCAGGAAGACAAAAGCCAAGGGTGTTCTGAGGTGGTTGAGTTTGGTTTAATTCTTTTGTTTACAACACATCTGGAAAACCAGAGACGTTTAGATGAAGACCTCAGGCTTCAGTTCATATTTCTGACGGGAGAGTTTGATCTGGGAGGTTCCTCACCATTTATGACTAGCTGTGTTTACTATGCATGGATTTCTTCTAGAACATTTGTGGCTCGTTATTCAATGGTTCATGTACCAGCTCAAAAAGAGAAGGAATATTTCGGGGTACACAGGTGATCTTTAGTGGGTTAGGAAATCCCTTTTATTTAAGAGCCCAAGAAGAAAACAGCTGTGGAAACACAAAATTGATTTGTCTTTAATGGTAGAAGCCCTGCTGTCATATGCTGACGGAAGAACTTGCCTCTTACTAAGCTGATTTTTTTTCCCCATCCACTCCTGTTTGGTTAGCGCTGTGTAAACTGCATCATCATAATCTTTTCCTCTAATAAATGTTTCAGCCTTTCTCCTAAAGCGAGGCGGTTTGTGCCTGTGCACACTGCAGAGCCAATCTGCAGTGCCTCGTGGCAGTGCTTGCAGGGGATGCAGTAGGAGTTCACTGCCATCTCTGGGGAACTGGACCACTATTATTTACGGTCATCTGAGTGTAACTCCTTGCATATCATCTCTGAAATGTCACCCAGATAGAGCAGATACCTAAGTGTGAAATCCTGTGCGTGTTTGTGCCATCGCATGTCGCGTGGATTCGGGATTTGAAAAGCAGAAACCGGTCCCGCTAAATAAAACGAACCTCGTGGAATCATGCCAGCTGCTTCCTGCTAATGTGACCTTTTCTCCCATGTTTCTCTTTCCCTGTCTCGCTGATGGATAGGATGATTTTAAGAGACTTTACTACATGATAGGGCTGCCAGGTTTGGATCCACATCCAATTATTTCCAAAGGTCAGAGGCACTTGCACTGGGCATTTCTGTTTGCGTTCCTTCTCTTAATTTCCAGGAACACGGGCGACAAAAATAAGGTAGTAGATAACTCTACTGAATATATGGACCCTTGGCTAGATGTCACTGATATCCTTCTTACTACAACGTATATTAAAAAAGAAGGCAATTTATTCCATATCTGCCTGCTGTAGGGCTTTTTGTACCTTCCTATTCTAGCACTGGGTTTCCCTGGAGACAGAGGGATTGCTGGACAGATTCTGCCTGGCAGTTCCTGTGTTAATATTGGTCTTAACTTCTGCAGTTGTCAAACAAGAAATAAACAAATGCCAAAACAAAACATGCCAGGGTTTTGATTTTGGCGTGGCGGAAGAAAGAAAAACCTGCAAGACATGGCCTCTGCAGTCCACAGGTCTAAATATCAGGAGTATTTGCCCCTTCTTGGCCAAAATGGTAAGTTTGCAATCCTGCTAAGGACACGTGAGTCACTAAACACAACGCTGCAAACGCTCAGGTCTCCTGCTCTGCTGTAGCTGTCCCGTGAGAGAAGGATATCCATTTATACCTTTCCAGATCAATGCCCATGAAAAACTTCTGATTAAATAAATCAAAATGAGAAAATCATAACTACAGTCATGTTCTGGATACCTAGAAATTAAAATTCAAGTTTATGTTGTCACTCCTTTTTTTTTTTTTTTTTAAGGTCTATATGCTGGGTTCAAATTTAAAGATTCTGCATCTTCTCTGACTTGCTTTTACACTTTCTCCTTATATGGATCCAGATCTTTGCTTTTGGTTAGAGGGGAAAAAAATAAATCCTGAAGACTACAACGTTTCAGATTCTGTGCAAGCTGTAAAGTTCCCCTGAAACCACTTTCATTAGTTTTGCAAAAAATTGCAGCCTTAAGGCTTTAAAAAATGCTAAGCAATCAGCAGTCACTCATTTGGGAGCCTAATTATGGAGTTGGGAAACAAATATGTCTTGGTCTATCACTTGCCTTGCATAATGTGTGGAATGGGATTTAACCCCACACCTGCTTGTACAGATGTGTGAATACTCGCGGCTGCCGGGTACCACTGCAGGAAGTATTTCCAGGTATGCCACTACCTGACATGGGGAAGCATCAGGATCCTCCAGCCCATAAACACAAGTCTCCTGGTGGCTGCGATAAGGTGTTTTATGATTTCAAATGGCATCTCAAGTACTAGAAGTATCCCCCCCCCGGAGACAGCGATGACCTCAAGGACGCGCCTTGGTCTGCATTCTCACACCACAGTGCAAACACTGTCCTTTCAGTCGTGAGATAAACAGAATGAAGCAAGGATACACCACCCTCTGAATTGTTTCTTTTTTTTTTTTTTTTAGGGATTTTTTTGTTATGCCCAACAAATTCATTTGCTTTTCTCTCCGTTTTCTCATCTGAATTAAACCAAATCGCCCCTCGATTCCTCATTTTCCTGTTTTTCAGGATGCTTGCTGCCTAGTTTGAGCCTATGTGGTTTTTGGAGGAAGGTAAACCTGATTTCCCCTCACCGGACCTGGTCCTGACCCCCTGTGGCAGTCAGCCTTGGCTAAGGGCATCCTCACTGCCCTTCCTCATCAGCACAGCCACAGAAAACAGGATGAGAGAGCTCACGGGTCAAGATACAAAGAGATCACTCACGCCTTACTGTCGTGGGCAAACCAGACCTGACAAAAACAAAACACAACACCTTTCCTCTCCTCTTCCTCGTGCCCAGCTTCACCCCTTCAGTCCTGACTCCTCTCCCCTCAACACCAAGGGGCCCAGCACATGAGGGTCCCAGCGGTGGGGATGGGAGTTCCTCCTCCCCAAGGGTCCCAGCAGTGGGGATGGGGGTTCCTCCCCATCAAGGGTGCCAGCAGGTGGGGATGGGGGTTCCTCCTCCCCAAGGGTCCCAGGACAGCCCCAGCCTCTCCTCACAGAGGCAACCCTGAGGCAGCTCCCACTGCTGACACCTGGGCACGGACACTCAGTGCCTCAAGACAAAGCCGAGGAGTTTCTATCAACCGAGTACTGTGAAAGTTGTTTTTTGCTGCCGAAGGCAGCACCTTCCCAGAGGCAGTGATTTGGCGTTGGGCAGCTGGTTTCCTCTCCAGGAGAGGATGCTGATGCCCATGGGATGCTGTGGCTCCTTGGGCAGGTGTGATGGAGCTGTGTCTGCTTCAGGCTTCCTACCTACACACTGATGTGTATCTGCTCCTCTCCAGGGCTGTCACTATACACAAATGAGCTCTTCCTCTGTATTCCTTTTAGATACTGGGTTTCTTTTTGCTTCCATGCCCTGTAACTCCTTCTGGTGTGAAAAATCCATAGATGCCTCCTGTCACAGTCTCTCTTCTCATGTGTATCTGTTGCCGACCCTTTCTTCTCAATGGGGCTCAACTGCAGGCTGTGAATGCCACAGCTCATTAAAATAGTGCAATGTTTTCTGAAAGATTCAAGCAGAGTGGTTCCTCTGAGGCTGTCAAATGCATCTCTGAACTCTTGCTAGGAATGGCAAAAACCCAAGGTGTGAGCTCAGGTCAGCTGTCCATTACAGCAATGGAGCGCATGCTTTTGGTTCCCGCTGCATAGGATTTAAAAGCTGGGAGGAAAGGCCCCCTAATGAAATATGTAGGTGATATTAAATGGGAAAGAGTCATGAATGCCAGAAAGGACAGGAGAATAACATAAGGAGCTTGATAGGAACACGGGAAGGGAAATATTGAAATTATATTGAGGAAAATACAAACTCTGATCTGCGTGCGTTGAAACAAAACTCATCCCAAACACTGTCCTGGGAACAGGAAGGAAAAGCTTGAGAAAGAACCAGGCTGAACCTACAAAATCTACAGAACTCCACAAGCAGGGAGCTTCTCCTAGCACTCCAGAGCACGCTGTTCCGGGGACGTTAGAGATGGGGATGGGTTTGTTTGGGAGGCAGAGAGGCAGGATGGGATAATGGAGAGTGCCCCTGTCCCCAGCACCTTCCAGCGACGTGTGCACAGACTCCTGTGCCACTCGGTGCTATTCAATCTATATTGTTGCCCCACCTCTCCATCACACAGGAGTTGTGTTTGCCCTGGAGAGTCTCTCCCAGATGACTCCCTGCTAAATTTCCTATATCGTGAGGGCTAGGAAATAACTATAGACGTATTAGGAGAGGCACAGACTCAGAGAAGCAGCAAGGAAAAGATGCGAAGATTCTTCTGGCAACGAAACTGTGAAGAATAGCTCAAAGAGGAAGAAGACAAAAAGATACTAACACAGGAAACTCAAACTTTCAAGGAGAGGACTCAGAACTGCTGGAGCTGGTCGTGGAAGAAAACAGTTTACAGAACAGACTCTGCCCTGAACACAACTGAGATTTGTAATTACAGCTGGTCAGAAGTCAGCTGAGCTTTTCCAAGAAATAAAAGTCTTGCAAAGAATTGATCTGCAATACTGTTCAGGGTCAGACCTGTCATCCTTCTTCTTTGCTGGTTTATATCTGGGACTGCTGGTGCTCTGGGCAGCAAGGAAGAAAACTTCACCTCAGCCAGAATCTGATCACATAGCTGTTTTTTTTCTCCTGCTATCTGATCTATCCCCACTACCACCAGTTTAAACCGTCAGTTGCTAATGATGAAATTAGTCCAGGCCTAGTTAGCTGTCTAAATGTCCATGACATTCATGATCTGATTAAGGAAGCATAGAAAAATGCCCTACATCATCTTGTGCGGATGCGAAAAACTAAGCATTGTGAAAAACTAAAAGCTTTTCACTTTGCAGAGGTTAAACAAAAAAGCCTCTGTTGAGGAGAGGTTGCTTTTGTTTCTCTTTGAGAGAGCACGGTGAAATAAAAACCCGAACAAATCAAAACATCAACGGGGCTGGAATAGCCTGGAAAAAACCTGAAAGGCCATTTTCTTTTCTGACAAGTGATGTGAATGAAAAATGTCAACCAGGTCTATTTATAACTGGGGACGGGAAAAGAAGATGCATTTAAATGTGGCTGTGGGAAGCGCGCTCAGTTCTGCAGTCTGCGAAGGCTCCATCTGATTCCTCCCGAGAAGAAAAACTAGGCAAGCAGGTAGGAGCTCCTGCTTTCCTCGCGTCATCAGCCTAGCAGCTCTGAAGTCACTGCAGCTACGACAGTTTATGCTGACTGGGATTTGCTTCCTGATACTCTGAAGTTCTAACCGTTTGGCGTGCAGCAGGGATAACATGTCGGAGGTGGTTCACTGCGAACGGCGTCGGGCAGTGTGTGTCCTTCTGCGACACCCCTGCTCCAGCACTGTTCATTCTGTTTAAGTCAGTTACTGCTAACTCCTCTCTCGCTGCTTGTAGCTCAGCTCCTTTCAGCCCTCAGCCAGAAATGCAGTTTCTCTTACTCTTAGCTTTCAGTATATGTAGGCATTTTAATGCCAAAGCAGCTCATAAACAAAAATATATATTCAGATGTGTGGCTGAATTAAGCATTATTCTGGCACTAAATGCAAGACGCTAATTCACAAGGTTTGAGCCTGGTTTTGTTGACACTCTTTTGTCTAGAAGGTCATTCCAATGCTCCATGCATGTAAGAGAAAGACGTAGATAAAGAGTATTTGACTGAAGAGAAAGGAGAAATTCAGCTTTCAACTGATTTATTATTTCTAATCGTATTTCGGTGACCTCTTTCTGCCTGTGGAACATTCTGGATACTTTATTTTTTTTCTGGGTTTCAAACTTCAGAATGGAACCCGTGCCCTAATATACCATACGTGGGTACCATACCCACACTGACAAACCGTGGGTGACAGCCCACAAAAGACACAGCAGCTCTCACCACTCCGTATGGCCTTGCTTCACGGTGTGACATCACATGATAATGTTTAATCTCCCCCCTCAACAAGGCCTATGCAGCCCTTGCGTTTCCTTTCTATTGCACCATTCACTATATGCCACAGTTTTTACTGCCAAGCAACTCGTTACCTCCTCAGATCAGTCACTAGCCTACCTGACAGCATCTGGGGCAGGGCTGTATCTTGAAGTCGCTAAACCCAACGAAAGCTGCTTCCAGCTCAGCTTTGGCTTAACCTCTCCCCTTACCAACTCTGCCCTCCCCAGCTGCCTGGGTTTTGGAATACCTGCAGCTGAAGTGAGTCGATGAAATCCTGGCTTCCAGCTGCAAAGCTTCTACTGACCTGAGCTTAAAAAAAGGGGGATTTTACATAGTGGGAGTCTGTCAGCACCTTTGAAAACCAAGGATTTAACACCTGGCCAAAGGTCAGAGCAGAAATCAATGACAGAAAAAGGACTGGACCTCTGTAGGGTCTAACTCCCAGAGCTGCCCTGCAAACACAAGGTGCTTTCTTTCCAGGTACCATGTCACAGACTTTTCTGTCATTTCTAAACCTTTTCTCCTAGCCCATGCTAGGCTGGGGAAGAAGCACGACAATATACTGGTAAAGCTGAAAATGTGCATCAGCTCCTTTACCCTGCACTGCAAGGGAACTTGAACATTTTGGAAACAAAAATGTCTCCAGGCAGGGAAGAAAAAGAAAAAAAAGGAAAAAGCATGTTTTCAAAAACTCAAGCTGTAAAAGAGAAGTGAAAACCACAAGCTGTTAAGAGTATGAAAGGTTCAAGAGGGTAGGAGCACTGATGCCTTGAGATTTTAAGAAGGGCTGTGTTGGCTTAATAGGAACTTACCCCAGTTTTTCCCCTACTTTGAGAGCGGGGAGCATTGCCTACAAAAAGAAAGAAAGGAAGAACCCTGGCTGCTTTGAAGGCTGCTAAGTGTGCTCACCCAGAGAAGGAGAAGAAAGGGGAGCCAGCTCGTGAGGGCCGACAATGCACGAGAAAGCGAGCTGCTGTAAGCTCTCTGAGGTCAGCAGGATTTTCTTCATCTAGTTTAACAAGTCGTCTCGCTAATCCAAAGGTGATATCCTTGTCTTCTGGGCAAATATTAGGCTGCAGAAACTGGTCCTTGTTTTTTGGGGCAAGATTGTTCGTGCAGCAGGAGAGAGAACAGATCTTTGACTCACAGGATGAAAAAGATGGAAAGCTGTAGAGAAAACACACCTAATCCAGGTCCTGTTCATCCCAGCACAAACACTGGTTTATTGCAGAGCAACAGAGGCGAGGAGACCAGCTTCAGTCTTGATACTTGTCACTGCCAGCAAGTGTTTGTGTTCCCTCTCCTCCCTGAGTACCCAAACAAGAACGCAGCTCCGACTGGCACTCGGTGCACTGCAGCATGCATTTAGAAGATGAGGGGCTTTGGATGCTTTCTACTTCTTCTTTCCTCTTGTCCTCCTCCTCCTCCTCCTCCTCCTCCTCCTCCTCCTCCTCGCTGGGAGTTGTGGCTCTCAGAAGAGACCCATGCTGGTTGGAGAAGTCTGTGGAGAGTGTCTCCTGTAGGACAGACCCTATGGTGGAGACACATGCAGAAGGAGAAAAATGGGACTGTGGTTAGGACTTGAGCTACCAGCACGGTGCAGCTGTGAAATGGAGCATCAGTGAGACAGAAAGTTGCCTTGGCCACGTACGAGACCCTGGAAACTGATGATCTCAGAGGCCTTTTCCAGCCTCAGTAATTCTGTGGTTCTGTGATACCCAAGTACAAATAGCAAGTAATGAATTCCCTACGATCTACTAATAAATCTGTAGCTGCTACAACAGCAGCCAGGTTTTGTTCTCTCCAGACAAGCTGGATAGGTGCAGGTTACCTGCGCTTTCTGCTTATCGTTCATCATTTAGCTCTGATTTAACTCCCACGTGATGAGAAGGAATTTTTGGCATTTGCTCTGTGGGCTGGCAGGCTGTCAAGTAACTGTCGGATTCACTGGGTCTGGAAGAGGCTCTGGGCTGGCCTGCCACTAGTAAATGATGTTGTTTTCCTTAAACAGTCCACCAGAGCTGGTATCTTGAGTGTTCTTCATCTAATTTTCTTGCAAGCCGGAACCCGACAAATAGGATAATGGTATTTTTCACTCATTTGCAGCAGCATTTTTCTTTCAGTGCTATTGAAGTACCCCTCAAAAGCCAAACTTCTTTGGGAAAATATTCACGTATCGGTTTTAGTAATATAAAACTATTATTACTGCCTATCTCCCAGGGGTTTTGTGAAGCTTGTTTAATTGAGGTTTGAACAGTCATTATTTGTGAGATGAGATTATCTATCATTCATGAGCTTTCAAATGAACACTAGTTTGTCTGGGAGAAAAAAGGCTGGCAAATCCTAAAAGTTTCATGATTTTCAGCGCAAATAATTATTCCTCCAAATATTCATTCTTTATAGCTTGTTATTTGTTACCTGTATTCATTATCCGCAGTTTGTCATCTGTCATATTCCTGTCTAGAAAATTCAGTCACCCAGTCAGGTACCAGAAGCAATAGTATGTGACTTTTATGACCGTTCACCCACCATAAGTAACACATAGAGGAACTTGCACAATCAAAGCAAACAGTGCATGAATAACACGTAGGCAAAATTTGTTTACATGAGCTGTTCTGTGAATATTTATGAACTAGAAACACGTTTGTAGAAATTAGGATCAGAGCGCAAAGAGAAAAGCGGGGCCAAATTTGCTGTAATTCAAGTGCCATCCATAATTTATGACCGTGCGGTAGTTACAGGTGGGCAAACTCCAACTTCAAGTTCGGACGAGTTGCACAAAGCCACAGAGCAAGGCGGCGGGGCCAGCAGGGAAAGGGTAACGTGGCGACGCTTCGAACGGGCACGGCAGTGCCTTCGCTGCCTCCCAGCCTCTGCTGCCGTGTCACCAGCCCTGCGAGAGCTCGGGGTGGATGTGCAGCCGTCACCAGCACGTCACCAGATTCACCTACGCTCCGCTCTGGCCATTCCCTCCGCGTTCCCCGTCGCGGCGTGGGAGATGCTCCTCGTGCGCCAGAGGCGGGAGGGACTCTGGAAGGAAACCACGCAGATGTTTTAAGAGGTCAAGAAAACCTCGTGGCTCAAACACCAGCTGTGCTTCCAGCTAGCAGAGGTCTTCTCTGTTGTAAAGTATATTTAATCCAAGAAATTTCCTAGAGCATTCACATTTCTGGATGTGGAAGTGGATTTTCCCTCACTGATGACACACTTTTTTTTTTTTGCATGGAACCTTTTCTTATTTTTTAGACATCCACAGAACCCCAGCTTTTGCACTTAGAGATTTCCTATGTATTTTGATGTAGCCAGAGGGTCACAGGGGATGAAGCTGCTATGCATTATTTCCTCGTAGAAAAGCCATCTTCTTACCCAGAAAATTGAGCAGGGACATAGAATGAAAACAGACAAAAGCCTGAGAACATAAGCAATGAATTAAGATCCCCTTTTGTCTCTCATCTGGCAATAAAATCCTGCCTCGTGTTGAAAACCACCAGTGTTGCACATTTAAATACAAGGATTGTGTGTGTGACACCCACCCGCTGCATAAATCCTAGTGGCCTTGGAAAATTAATGCTTTGTTTTAAGTAAAGCTGAAGTTACTCATGTTATTTCACTCTATCAGTAGCAACTACATTAAGATTATCTAGTGTCTGCAAGCACACTATTCATTTACCTTGTACTGTCCCAATAGAGGGAGAAGAATTGTCCAAGGCAATGAGGCGTATCCACTTCCACTCCTTGGGACTCCTTACTTCCAAATAATCAATATTAATGTGGCGAAGGGAGGGCGGAGAGGAAAGGGATCCTCTGACTGATTTATCGGCTAAAGCCACATCAGAGTGCAGTGAGAGTCTGAAGACCCTTTACCCGACTAAACAGTTTACCAAAGGTGGAGGCACTGCCAGAGCACCCACCTGAAGTCAGGCCTGATATGACACTTGGCAGCCAGGAAGCTGGCAGATATAACTTTCCCTTTCTAAAATGATGCATTCTTGACGGTAGCAAAAAAGGCAGCATTTTCTTGAACATACCTGCTCTCTTCACTATTAGCTTTTTTTTGATTTTCCCATTGGGGAAAATGTTTTTTACAGAAAAGCAGGGTTTTTTTCTATGATGAGATCTACTTTTTGCCTACAGGTCAGGAGAATGGCACAGGACACAGCTCTTAATGATATCTGAGGCAACTGCAGCAAAGTACGACTGGAAGTGAAAACCTGAAATATTTGGGGGTGTCAGCAAAACCAGTTTATTTTCCCCATATGGCTAAGAAGTAGAATACAGTTTGGTGTAGTTAACTCGCTACTGTAATCACAAAACACAGGTGCTTAACATTCCTCCTTCCTTTACTAATTATTGTATAAAATTAAGGTGTAAGACTGAAGAATGCCTAAACTCATGCCTGTACACACAGACTAATTCTATGTGAAAGCACAAGTCAGTGCTCATCAGACCAGCCTCTGTGGCTTTATAAAGAAGGACGTAGTTGAGGCAAGTTTTCCATCTCGTCCCTTAAACACTGTCAGCCCAGGGAATACTTCAGTGCCCAGGGGTGGACACTTCCAGGCTGGAATTAGAGCACTCAACACCTTGGAGGACCATGACACAATTAGAGCAGTCAACACCTTGTAGGGTCATGACACAATTAGAACACTCAACACCTTGTAGGGTCATGACACAATTAAAACATTCAACACCCTGTAGGGTCATGACACAATTAGAACACTCAACACCCTGTAGGGTCATGACACAATTAAAACATTCAACACCCTGTAGGGTCATGACACAATTAGAGCACTCAACACCCTGTAGGGTCATGACACAATTAGAACACTCAACACCCTGTAGGGTCATGACACAATTATGCAACGATGGTGGTGAGGACCCAAGCTACGCAGCGGTGACAATGAGGAAGGACGAGACACTGCTGACCACCTCCTTGTGCTCTTCTTTTCTCAGTGCTGGAGAGGACCCAACCCCTGAGACAGCTGCCATTTTATGGGGTGGTTGGTCACAGCATCCCAAAGTGGGATATATCACATCTGCAGTGTGGACTTTTACACAAGCAAACCAGAGGAGATCCTCTTTATACACAGCAGAGAGAAGCAGGCACTTTTAGAATATAACTTATCACCTACTTCTGATACGTAAGTCGGAGTCAACAGAACTGCACCCTTGGCTCTGTTCATGACATCCACATGTAGTCAGATGCAATCTGCTAAGGTTTATTCTCTGCTCCTCTTCACAACCCGAAGTGAGGACACTGTCCACTGCAAAGCGTGCGCTGTGCTCTCTGTACGTTGGATAACACAACGTGAATCTGCCCGTAAATGTATGGCAGGTTTATGCAGCTGAAATGTGGGGATTTAAACCAGTGAATCGAGGGGCTGTAACTAAGAGTAATAGGATGCTATTGAGTGAGGCAAGTGGTACCGTGAGCGTTAGGAAATGCTCCTGGGCATGGACTGTGGAAGGTGCTCTCGGGGGAAGAACACTACATAATGTGCACTTAACTATATCTAAAAGGCACAACACTGCACTCACCACTGCCCAGACTAGATGATATCACGGGGTTTTACTGCCCTTTATTCTAGGTACTAGGCTCTAAATCACTGTTTAAAACCTATACGACCTAATTCTTCTCTGGGGTAACTTCTCTGAAGTTCTCAAGGGTAAAAATGAGCCCTCACAAGTAGGAGAGAGTCCTGCAACACCTAGAGGCAACACTAAGAAACGACTGAGGTTTTAGTACGAGATAAATTCAGTTTAGCTTGAGGTAAGAAATAACTCCATTTCTCCCTAGCTGCATGGAAATTACAGCCTAAAAAAGCCTCCCATAAAGGATATCCAGTTGCAAATACTACGGTAACAGAAAAAAATATCATTCGCCGAGGGCATGTATCAAACTTTTCCCACCTGAGTCTAAACATAAAGAAAACAGGAAAGACAAAAACCTCGAGCAATATATAATAAATTAAACACCTATTTAAAATAAATTATTTTAAAATGTTTGTTTGAAGAAGAGTATCTGCTTACCACAGTTGCTGGAAGCCCATTTCTTTACATATTTCTATCACTTCTAATTGTTTTGGTCCTTAGGAAGATTTCTTAGATTTTCAAATCCTGCTTTCTTGATATGCTCAGCACTTGTACTGGGGAGAACTTTATGTTTTTATCCCCATCCTTAATAGTCAAAAATTGTCTTGGACTCCAATAGGTGTACTCAGTCTAGGTTTAAGAATTCACATCTTTGGTACTGACCAGCTAAGTGGAGGAGAAAGATCAATATTCCTTGGAAGCAAACAGGAAAAGGCATGAGTAAGTAAATAGAGGCGACTCACTAAAGAGTTAGATGAACAGAGGTCACTCGCTAAAGAGAATGATTTCTCCCAAAATACTAATGCTCTGGTTTTTAACCTTGCCTTCTGGGGAGTTCTGAAGAAGACATGAGCCAATATGTAATTTTATTTTCAGGTTCCTGTTTAGAAATGCCAGAAAAAGGCAAGAACAACAATCTACTTATTACCTTTGCATCCTGAGATGAAGTTCATAGCTTCTGAAATCCTTTGAGAAAATCCCATGAGATTCCTAGAGAAACTTTGTATCTTTGGAAAATTCAGGGTTTCCAAGGATGTCCCTAAAATATATCTGATACTTGCTGAACTGCACTCAGATGAAGATGTGTGAAGATAACTATAGGCACGGGTTCTTCTGCTCTTCAAAAGTCAATTGCAGCAGGATAAAGTCCTACCTGATGAAAACCAATTTCTCTGTAGTCACTGTGAGTCTTAATTGGACATTACTAAGAAGAATAATTTTCTCTTACCCTCACATGATGTAATAGAATGTACTTATAGAATTCGTAGAATCATTAAGATTGGAAACAACCTTCAAGATCATCAAGTCCAACCGTCTACTAAACATTCTCAGGACCACTAAACCATGTCCTCAAGCGACACATCCAGATGGTTTTTGAACCCCTGCAGGGATGGTGATTCCACCTCCTCCCTGGGCAGCCTGTTCCAAGACCTCACCACTCTCTCAGCAAAGAAATTGTTCCTCATGTCCAACCTCAACCTCCCCTGGGGCACCTTCAGCCCATTTCATCTCATCCTATCACCAGTCACCTGGGAGAAGAGACCAACACAAACATGGAAGAGAGGAAGAGAGGTAATTTGTGGTTGCCCTGCTTGAAGGAAACATCCCAACACTGCCTTCTGGTTAACGTGATGTGTGAATTGTGGACCTAGTCTCACAGGAGAACAGCCATGCACCTTTGCAGTCTTTTTGACTCACCAGACAGTGAGTGGACACCTACCGAGAACCAAACTCCACTCTTTGCCTGAAGGTGAAGTGAAGCACTTCCCTACAGAGCTGGTGCTGACTGCATCTCCAGCTCTACGCTTTGACTCTGCTCTTCCACCTTCTGTACTTGCAGATTTTATCCTTGCTTTTTCTCTACAACAGCTGACAACTCATTGAATAACGTGGCCTCGGTGCCACACGCGGAGCAGGAGAGATTTCTCCAGCAGCAGCACTAGAAAGGGAAGAGCCCAGCATCTTTCCGCTTCTTCCCTGCATTTGCAAAGCCCAAAGAGAAGTCAGAGCGAGTAACCTCCTGCCCTCAGTGCAGCAGCCACTGCCTCATTAGCCCGAGCACGCTCCATCCCTCTGCTTTAAGTGCAAACCTGCACTCGCATCCTCCTCTCAGTTTCTTACCTCCTATTCACATTTATTATTGATATCACCTATCAATAATGCTTTCCGCTGCTTCAAGAGTTTGCCCTGGCTGCCAGATCCTGACTTTCAAGTGCCCTTTCCTTCATCTCATTATCTTTTTAATGGTATATACTTTGCGCCTTTCTTTCCCCTCCTCTGCCTGTCCCCTTCCTCATGAAGGAAGGGAAAGAAAGGAGTTGGTGGGGATAGTGCCAAAGGTGACCGTGTCAATACTTCAAGCAGCTGCTCCCACACTGTCCTTCAGCCTACTACCCATCTTACCAGCAGCTGATCTCCTGGAAGGGCAGCAACTGCTCTTGTTTGATGCCCTACTCAAGCATGGACGCTTGCTCAGGACCACCACACAAGAGAGGAAAAGCTACTGATTTCCTACATGGGCTGCAAACAGCTGTATGTGATCTTCGAAAGGATAGCCCCCTCCATCAGTTCTCTCAGCTTTATGATTTGCCATCTTCAGTCCATTTTGTCTTCTGTTTGTTTTCCAAATCAGCTCAGGTCTTTTTCTTTCCTAATGGCTAAGGTAACACCCTGTTACTTAGAAGACACAGCATCATTAGAAGAGCTACACCGCAGAACAGGATTACAGCATCTACCCAGAGACATCCTGAGCGCCGAGCAGAGGCAGGATTAGCAAATTATTGTAATATTTGATTTGACTCTTTTGTATAATTGAGCAACCTGAACACAAAGGATTTGCAAATAACATCAGAATAATTCAGGCATACATATTTTGAGGCCAGAGAGGAAGTTTCTTTCCCCTTTTCCTTTTTAACAGCTCTGTCCTGACTCCAGTCCAACAGAGGTTTCTGTCTCTTGCTGCCATTTCCTCTGTCTTCTTGCTCCGCGAGTCTGTTTGGGTCAAAAGCCACATGTGCTATGTTTCCAGAAACCCAATCAACCAATTATGTCATTTCCCATTATTACAGTAATTCAATCGGATAAGAATAAGAAGAGATGAAAAGCAACAGCCAAGCAATACCCAGCTTTCATGGCGAGTGGAGTGACCCTGATGTACCGCTCCTGTCCTTCTCTGCCTGCCCAGGGACTCGGTGTGACCGTCAAACCTTTCCAGCTTTGCTGGCCTGGAGCCCACAGAAAGTAAAAGCACTGTGGTCACACGCAGTCACCAGTCCTCCAAGTTCTACATCCCACACTGTGACTCTATCAACAAATATGGATTTCAGAGTATTCATAGAAGGGCCATCATGTGATGTGATGTGATGTGGGAACAAGAGTTAATTACAAGATGCAGAAGTCAGAAGAAGCAGGAGAGTCTTGTGAAGACATCGTAAGGGTCTGAGCAGAGAAGACAGGAAGTCAAGTGCTCTTAGGCTGTGCAAAAGGACATGCACACATAATCCAATTAAGCAAGCATCTTCCAGCGTGGAGGCAGTGCGCTTACTCTGCTGACTGGGTAGCAGCAGTGCGTGCATCTTTCCCCTCTGCATCAAAGAGCTGCTCCAGCCTCAGTCGAGGATGCACAGGATGCTCAGGTGCAGCTGTACCATCTCCCAGTCTGTGAGATGCTCCTTGTTGACAGTCCCCGCAGCACAGTCTGTACCTGAATCTGGAAACTGCTGAACGCCGTGATGCACAAAATTTTATGGCTGTTGTAATGCAGAAGGATGGCTCTGCACGTTGCCTCCATTCTGGATGACTACCAGAAGCATTTCTGGGGCTCAAGCAGGGTAAGCTTTCCCATTTTGCCGTGGCAGAGCTGTGGCAGAGCTGCCTCTTTGTTCACCTCTAAACACAGGGGCAGGTAATTTACTGTCTGGTCTTAGGTATCACAATTCCATGGTTTCAGGACAGCAGATAATCCTGATCTCTTACTTGCATGAGTAAGGCAACAGCATGAGTGTGACTCGATTTGGTGCCTCTGGGTGCATTATAGAATTTATAGATATGGGAACACAAATACAAGGATTTTTGTCTTATCAGATTGATGTCCTCTATGCTCATACCTTTGGAAGAGCTGTGATAATTGAGATAATCCCCATCCCTTAAAGCAGCTTTTTAAGCTGTGATTATTTTGGCAGCACAGCTCAAGTTTTATCACTCACAAAAATGCAGAGGAGGAAAAGGACAAAACACTTTATTTTCTTCAGCTTTAACCCAAATAAGCCCAGACCACTGAAAACAAGAAACATCTCCCTCTACACAGCCCTCCTCTGATTACTGGCTGGGTATTTACGCTTGCTAGAAAGCACCTCTAGGATTGTTTTATCACTTTTATATACTCTGAATATGCTCACGAGCAAAAGGATTTCTAAAATGCACAGTCCTGTGCTCTGCAAAGGCAACAGTCTGTGACAGTGAAGACATAAATCCAGAGCATCAGCAGAACATGGGAAATTCAAGACCAAATCCAGGAGTTTGGTTAAGTCTTCATGAAGAGAAAGCTGTCCCTAAGCTTCTCTTAGCTAAATCATAATAACTGAGGCAACTTTCTGCTTTGAGTCACCTTGCTAACTCTGATGTGCATGAGATCTAAGATTTGCTGCTTTCTTTGAGTTTCCTGCTTGCTATTTTGAAATCTCTCCCATCTCTGTTTGCTGCTTTTGAGGTGTATTCTCTTGCCCTGACAATGTGTGGGAAGGTTGAGGGTCTAACTCAAAGCTGCAGATTTACTGAGGCACACAATATGTCACGTCTTCCTGACTCCAGCCTCAAACTCTGCTCCTGACATCATTAAAATAAATGTTTACATCACCTTCCGTTCTGTCTACTACGTGAGTACCACTGAAGCACCCAGTGCATCACTGAAGCATCGGTGTGGTACAGAAACGATCTTAGAGTTAAGGATTAAAGTGAGGAATTTAGGCACTATAATACTCAGGCATGTCAGAGGAATTTCAGCCCTAACGTCAATGCCAGTGCACTGTAAGTTCATTATCTAAAACCAGGATTCACAAAAATCAATGATCAAGGCAAGGACCTGTCTTAATGATACCTTTTTTTTCCTCGCAGGTGGTGAACTGTGGAGTACAGAAGTCCTTGACAAAGTGCAAGTCAAACTGCAGGCTGCTGCACAGCTTGTCCCTTCTTGGAAGGTATTCCACTTTCTCTGAAATCCTTGTCCCTGCCCTGGTGAGGAGTGTAAAATCTTATTCTTGTAGCTGGAGCACACAGCTGAGAGCGGCACCCCAGAACCTGCCCCACATCTACCTTCCAGGGCTTCTTGGTAGAAAGGTGTTACACACAGAAGCCATTTCCAGGCACAGGAGGAACAACATGAGTTTGGAACACAGAGTCTGGATCAATCATGGGTTACAAATCAGGGTAAGTGGTGTTTGCTTTCCATGGTGAAATGGCAGTCTCTGTGGACACGCGAAGGGTGGGGGTTAGATAATTTACACTGACTTTAGGAAGGTTTTTAATGCAGTTCCTTCAGTATCCTTGCAGCCATAACGAAGATACACACACATGACATGGTGAGTATTAAATTAACTGGATTGTCAGGCTCCAAAGTAACAGTCAACAGCACGAAGTTTACCTAGGAGCAGCTATGAGTGGTGCTCCTTGGTGACTGATACCGGGGCTGATAAGCTGCCCTTTTCAAACCATCTGGGCAGTATGAGCACACCCCTGGCAATTCTACAGCCGACAGCAAGCTGGGGTGTTATTTGGTACAATGGACTAGCTCTGGACTAGATTTGCTTTGGAAATATCTACTGCTCATTTTTGAGACCAAAATATTGGAGTTTTGGGGTGGATGCTCATCTCTGATTTCCTCTCATCTCCACCCTTAACTTAAAGCATGAATTGGTTGAGTGAGAAGGAGTACTGATATTCAAACCTGAGGAACAGAAGAAGTTTATTGCAAGCCTGGCATCCTCAGTGAATGCTCTCACCCTCCAACTGCTGTTAGTGGCCTCCCTCCCATTACTTTGCTTTTCTGGCACGTGCTGTTTTGAGGCAGTATCCTGTAGCTCTGCACATATACGTTCCAGAAAGTGTCAGCTGGAAGAAACAACATGTTGTGAGTAGTGTGGCTTCAGGAATACTATGGGTATTCCTAGTGCTTCTTAGGGATCATAAGCTGAGAAGAAGAGGTGTAGTTTCATAGAATCATAGAATCCCAGGTTGGAAGGGACCTCAAAGATCACCTAGTCCAACCTTTTAAGGTAAACTCTCTCTATATATATTTTAAATGAGTTTCTGGATCTCAGACAGGCACAGCATTAGTTAGGTACCAGCTCACTCAGCTCTTTCCAGACTGACATTTCTTGGGAGACTTCAGGCTGTTGAGAAAGTTTCAGAAACAAGATCTCCTCTGGCTTTTAAGGCCAGGATAGCAAAATCCCATTTTTTTCAGACCTGGAGCACCTTGTCCATTCTCTTCCTAACATAGTACTACTGTATTTACTGTATTTACGTTTATGTTTCTCTTTATTATGCTACAGTGGAGATCAACATTACGCAGTTGGCCAGTGAGATGTGATGTGAGGTTCTGTATTGACTCACTTTGGCTTGAGATAACTAGCAAGAAAATAACAGAAACCAGAATCACTGTCATATTGTAAGACTGAATGGGCATTTTTAAGAAATGTCTTAATTGGTATTTTCACCTCTCCAGCCTCTTGGCTTTTTGGCTTCTATGAGTTTTTTCTTCCATTGTCTCTGCCTAGCAGTTGTTGTTGGTTTGGTTTTTTTTTTCCCCCATCACTATATCTTATCATTCCACCACTCAGCTTGCCACATGAATTATTAATACTGTTTTTATGCTAAATGTCCCTGCATCACACATAATTTGACCTTACTGCCTGAGCGAGTAACTGTGCTAACCCCTCAGGACTTGTTACCCACGCTCTCTGCAAAACATATTTCTTCTCTGTGTTTGACTTTGCCAAAATTCAAACCACTTTGAACACAGCCACGTGGGTATTTTTTTGATTAGCTGTTTTTCATTAGGCAAAAAGAAAGAAAAAACCAACCACTAACTTTTCTGGAAGCTAATTACATTATTGGTTGCCAGCAACTGTCCCTGTATTGTCATATTGTCACCTGTCCTTGAACACACTGAGTGAAGAAATTAAAATTTGCCTTCTACTACATTTAAAAAATGGGTTTGATCATCAAGAAACATTCAGTGCAGCTTTCAAACCTGGTTTAGGAAGGAGATGTGGCTTGTGTTCTCTCCAGGATAACTGGGAAGCATCTCTGTTTATCATACTGGCTCTCTATTCAGCAAAAGCTGCTACAACTCTCCCAGCCTAGTAAAATTTTAATCCTCTACCATGCTCAGCAGGAACAATTTTAAACACCTACTGTCTAAATCATAACGGCCACCATCTTTCCCATAGGGAGCTTGGTTTTGTTTCCTTGGGAAACTTGAAAGGCAACTCTGCAGTCTTTACTGAAAAGCTGCATGTTTACCAAAGATCTTGTTCAGTTCCAGCGAGAACAACAGGAGATGTCAGCTTTCTGAAAGGCAAGTGTTTGCTAACAACGATCTATTGCAGAGTAAATAGTTAACAAGCAACATAAAATATTCTCTGGGTCAATAATTAGCAATATGATGCCCACTGAAATACCTTTTTGCTTTCTGAACCCTGTTACACTCTTGCTTCTGTAGTATTCGATGGCAAGGAGTGTCACAGCCCAGTTAGGAATGCCTTTCCTTTTTTGAGTGGTATTATTTCAATAACTTCCCCTTCACTGCCGTTTGAGAGCAGTCACAGCAGACAGCCTGTATCCCAATCCTTTCTGTCTGAATGTTCAGTTTGGAGATCCCTCTTGAAATCTGTCCTGTCAAGGGTAGGGGAATTCTGGCCAGCTGAGTTGTCATGAAATCAGCAGATTTATTTCTTTGTTCTTAAGGAACCTCTGTTGAACAGAGTGTAATTTCTTATTGTCTCATCTCATTTAGTCCCGCAGAAAGAAGGCATCTGCCATCTGCAACCCAGAGAATATCCACCTCTGTTTGGCTTCTTGGGTGTTGCATCAGCATTTAAAGAACGGAATCATTACATTCTCTATATGGCTTACCTTTTGCCAATGGTGTCATCACAGAATGTCAGGGGTTGGAAGGGACCTCTGGAGATCACCAAGTCCAATCCTCCCGCCAGAGCAGGGTCACCCAGGGCAGGCCACACAAGAACAGATTTGGGGGGTGGTTGCAAAGTCTCCAGAGAAGGAGACTCCACAATCTTCTCTGGCAGACTGGTCCAGGCTCTGTCACCCTCACTGTGAAAAAGTTTCTCCTTACGTTTCCATGGACCCTCCCATGTCCCAGCTTGCACCCACTGCCCCTTGTCCTGTCACTGGATGTCACTGAGCAGAGCCTGGCTCCAGCCTCCTGACACTCACCCTTTACATCTTTATGAACATGAATGAGGTCACCCCTCAGTCTCCTCTTCTCCAAGCTCCAGAGCCCCAGCTCCCTCAGCCTTTCCTCAGCAGGG
>WUAM01000311.1:1007149-1020669 GCA_024336885.1 Actenoides hombroni
CCAGCTCCCCCAGCCTTTCCTCAGCAGGGAGATGCTCCACTCCCTCCATCAGCTCTGTGGCTCTGAGCTGGACTCTTTCAAGCTTATATATACACTTCATTTATATATATATTAAATATACTTCATTTATACATAACAAAGTAGTCACACTCCCACAGTCATATCCTTAGGTGAAAAACCTAGTTCTTAACTGTGAACCCACAACCAGCAATAGTATTTATACTTACTAGATCACCCAAATTATCAATGTTGGGCAAATATAATTAGGACTAACTGTTAAAATGTAGTCTCATTTATAACTAGTCAGGATGTCATTTATTTGCTACAATTTTGAAGCAATTAACTTTTTCTTCTTAGTATCCACTTGAAAAGTCCACTAGTTAGAGATTTTTAGCAATTTTTAGGTTTTCACAGGTAATCAAAGTTTGTTTAGACTCCGTTATCTGGCTCTGACACTTGCTTTCCATTGCTTTAGCATGAGTGCTGCATGCTGTGGTCTTATCAGAATACATTCATTGCAAGAAATATAATAGACTTTTTCTTAATAGACACCTCTGGTGTATAAATTACTTCTGAATGCCTTAAAACTTGGCAAATTAAATCTTCCGTTTCTGCCTTTGCCCAAGCAAAATCAGAAGGGAAGAGATAGTGCCAGGCGAACGATTGCCATCACAACTTTTACAATAGATGCTTAAAAAAAGAATAAAATGAAGTCAATTAATTTAAATGTCAGTGTCAACTTATCATCAGATTATGTTCTTCAGAATTTTGGGGTTTTTTTTTCTCCTTCAAATGTCAGTTTTGAAATAAAATTGGGGTGAAATACTAAATTACACACCCTAATCTTCACTGAAAGATAACCGGCTGGTGAGGGGCGGGTTGACACTACCAAATAAACCTGCTTTTGAGAGCATGGCCTTCCTCTGCTATGGACATTGGATGCGTGCAGGTCAGCACTGCAAGTCTCTCCGGGTTGGTTGAAAACAATTTGGGCCTAAATATTTGCTTGGATGGATTGTCAGTAAGTGAGGGAGATGAGCCGAACGTCCTAACTTGCTTTTTCTTTCTGCCTTTATTTCTCTAAAAGGGAGAAAATACCATGATCCCAAGAGTCAGCCTGCAAACGAGCAGGGCCTTGTCAGTCATCTTAACATCTATTACTTTTCATAAGGAAAAAAATATCTCCCTTTCAGCACATCATTGACACGGAATGGGCAAGCCTGTGCCACCCACGAGTCATGGACACCGGTGTTGCCGCACCCCGGGACGTGTGAGATGGGTTTTAGATGTAAGAAGTAGCCGTTACTATTACCTAGAGTAGTAGAAACAGCATTATTACTGCTGTTATGATATTGCACTTCTATCAGATCTCATGGATATGTAACTGCCAGTTCCCCACGGGTGCAGAGTGCCTTGATCATTTGTGATTAAAGCGCGAGACGGGAAAGATCTAGTTTACAGTATCCCTCTTGGCTCTGTTTACCTTAATTACAGGATTTTTTTGGCTTGCTTCTTCCCAAATTACTAAATTGCTGTTGTTGATATGCATTCATGTCACAATTAATAAACTTTGGTGTTACCATTCCTACATTTAATAGAGTTTTCACAGTAAATTAATATACTTTTGTGCTGCTAAGACTATTCAATTTGGAGTCCAAATGCCGCTGTGAACTTTAATGAGCTTAAGCAGGCAGGATCCTGCAGGGGAAGCTGGCAAGGCTCTGCCTGGATCCCTGTGTTTGTTTGACTCAAGCAAATCATTTCTCCATCTCTCACCCAACATCTGTCCGTCCTGCATAGTCAGCTAGAGTATCCTCTGCTCATCGTGGCCGGTGCCAGCAGGGCAGCGTTCGAGCTGGTGATTACTGGAAGACTGAATCAGGACTTAGAACTGTGCTAAGACTTTGCCGTAAAACCCGGCTGTTTGAGGATGATACAGGAGCATGTGGGGTGAGGAAGCAATGCTAGGTGTGCTTTCCTACCAGAATGCCCTCCCCAGGTCTGAACAGGGCAGTGGTCGATATCACAGGATGCTTAAAGATGAACTGTCCCTTTCGGGGGGCCATGCTGAAAGCAGGTATGAACCCAGCAGGTGCCTTCACCCACGTGCTTTGCATTCACTTTTCTACCTTAAACTCAACTGGAACACCCTCTCAAAATCAGGCAGGCATCCAATACCCAGGCTCTGTGAGCCATCTTTGTTTCACCGCTTTTGCTCCACTGAAGTGCTCATCGTTGCTGTTGTTTTTCTCTTTAAATGATACAGTTTTGTTGTCTGCATCTGTATTCCAGACAGACAGGGAGACTGAGAAAGAGGCAGGAGATTTTACTCCGTGTACATAGATTTCTAAACACCTCAGCACAGTGTCTATGCTGCTGAACAATGTATTATTTAAGATGTGATTTGATAGCGATCACTGTTGGTTACCCAAATCCAATATAAACTCTTTTTCTGGTCCTTATTTTCCCTTTTTGTTTTTCTTTTCCCTCTCTCCTTTCCCTTTTTAGCATCCCTGGCATAGAAGGCATATTAGAAGTGAAATATTAACAAGAATCTTGTGCCAGAAAAGCTCAACTCATGAGAGTATGCTGGGTAATCCTATTTTAACTTCCCCAGTTCCTAAGGTGTCATCTGATACTAGGTCATAGAATGGTACAGGTTGGCAGGGACCTCTGGAGACCATCGAGTCCAGTCGAGGTCGGTCAGCAACGTTCAACCTTCTGGTCTGCTTTACATTAGCAAGGAAGTTTAAACTGTCCCTTCAATGCTGAAAGAAGAGGTAATTTGCCTGAATTAACTGGCAAGTGGCAAGTCTGTCAATGTGCAGCGGACAAAGGCGACTCTGACTTGGAAATCCCCAGTGAAATACGCTTTCCTCACAAGCTTTAGGGAAGCTGATATGGTAAAAGGCTCCAGGTTTTGATCTCATTACAGTCTTATTTCAGGTACGCTCAAGTTCACTGTGTTTTCATCCTCCAGACAGGATGTTTGCCATACCACACTGTGCTTAGACCATCCAATAACCAATCGGTTCCTGGCAGTACAGGGGTAGGACCGAAGTCTACATTTTTATGAAAAAATTCAGTTATACTCAACTATAATTGGCTAAGCTAAACCTGGAGGATACTTTGGACTTATCATATTAGCTCACCCTAAAGTAGATCAGCTGATCAGCAGAATTGCTCTCCAGGCTCCACTGACTGTGCTGACCAGATGAGTTGTGCAAGTGGATGCCTACAGATAGGTATCTGGTGGCACCTGGGAACTCTCAGAACAACCCAAGACTATCCAGTAAACTAGGAGGTAGAATTTCTTGGAGCTACATCACCCCTGGAAGTCGCAGCCAGAGGAAAAGCAGGCTGCTCTAGGTGCCGTTGAGGATGACACGCAAGCAACTGAACCGAAATCTTTCCTGATTACAGTGGAACCTTACACGTCAAAAGCAGAGTTAAACATCTATTTGTAGACACTTAGAACTAGGAGTCTTAAACTGAATCTCACTTGGTAAGGGCAGGATAAAGGTGCCCAGGATGGAGAGGTGGCCGGTGCCGCTTCACGTGCAGTTCTGCTCAGCCTCCAGCTGCTGCTCCAGGCAAGCTCTGCCATCCCCCAGGTTCTAAGTGCTGCCAGCCCTGGGAAGATGTCTCAGCTGTCTGTGGGTGGTGCAAATAACACCTGATACCTCTGAATAGGCAACTGACTCAAGCCTCAAGATCCATTCAAGCAGTCTATCAAACAGATAAAGAAAATTCCAACAATCTGATGCGTTATGAAATGCTATGCTTAGAATCCGAATAACTGCAAATAATAGAGCTAAAATGTCATCTGCCTATACTTGCTGTGATTACCTAGGATGAAGTCATCGTATAATCATCGGTAACTTAAGGAAAATATCTGTTGTCCAAAACCTGAGAGCTACTAAGTAATGGTAAAAGAGCCTTGGTATAATGTAACGAGAACAAAGATTGTCGTTACTAAAAACACACACCTCCCCTGCCCAAACTCCAACAAAACCCCCTAATCCTACTGTGAACTTTATAGAAACCAAGAAACAAAAGTACAGCTTCCCTGCCTGCTCTAGGTGACCCTGCTTCAGCAGAAGGATTGGACTCGATGATCTCCAGAGGTCCCCTCCAGCCCCCACCATTCTGTGATTCCGTGTGGTTCGGGGAAGGGGACACAAGAATGTGATGTGAAGTTGATGATAGGAGAAAACAAACTGGCAGCCCCTTGGTTGAATCTCCAAACTCTTCAAATCAGAAGAATTCAAGAGCTGAGGTTTTGCTTTCAAGAGCTTGCCTAACTTCCATTAGAACACGGAATGTTGGTGATATTAGCTGGATTCCACTGAAATTCTTTTTTAACCAAGTTTTCTCCGTGGAAATTTTCACCATGACTCACCAAAGGTGGGTGAAATGACAGGGTGGTCTATGATTCTATCACTCTGTAAGTGTGTATTGTAAATCATGATCAGAAGGTGAGCATCCCTTTCTTGGAGAAAGTAACTTCTGGATCATTCATAAAATGTAAAATTCTTAAAGAAATTACAGACAGTTTTCTCCCAGTGGATTAGC
Source organism: Actenoides hombroni (assembly GCA_024336885.1). Taxonomy (NCBI): domain Eukaryota; kingdom Metazoa; phylum Chordata; class Aves; order Coraciiformes; family Alcedinidae; genus Actenoides; species Actenoides hombroni. Next base: position 1,011,725 of record WUAM01000311.1, read on the forward strand.
AAAAATTATATGACAACCCTTGGGTTTTAATTTAGGTATATGATTAGCTGAGAGATTAAGTAAACAGCAAATAGAAGTAAAACAAATAATTAAAAAGCAAATTTACCCCTAGAAAATTAAGTAATTAAGTAAAAAGAAAGAGTTTGCTAAAAATAAATCTTGTAGATTATTTTGAATATTAAAACTGGACTGGAGTATCTCTCTGACAAGGAAAGGTTGAGAGTACTCAGACTATTTAGCCTGGAGAAGAGAAGACTGAAAGGAGACCTTAGCAATTATAAATATCTACAGGGTGGGTGAAAGGAGGATGGAGCTGGACTCTTTTCAGTGGTGCCAGGTGTCAGTTTGTTTTGTTTTTTCCCCTGGAATATCTGCACTAGTTTCTGATGTTGATGACCCTCAGATGTTTGTTACATCATCTCAGCTAATACACGAAAAACGTCAGGTGAACTCTCCAAATTCACTTCAGTCCCAACTGAAACAGACTCATGGGAATCAACTTCAATTGTTTGAGATTAAGCCACCTATTTACGCTGCTCTACAGAAGAAGAGTTGCAGTTGCTGTAGGAATCTGTATGTGACTACATCCTAGACTACATTCTGTTAACAATTAATATATAATAACATTATAATATACTATAATAACAATATAATAATTAATATATTTCCTGAAATAACTCAATTTTTGTTGGTTGGTTGGTTGTTTTCTTTTATTGATTGTACATGATGATAAGGGGAAAAGATAAAAATCACAACTCTGGAGATCTCGAATATCACAAAATCTTAACAAATAGTGAAGGTGCAGATCTCCAGAGGGTAAGTGGGTAAATGTCACCAATATCCATGGAGTTAAACTAAGTTACATCAGTTGATGAGCTGCCTGACGGAATCTATAATCCTTCACCAGTGGCAGACAGAAATGGTGCTAAATATAGCAAAAAAACACAGATCAATTACCTTATATTTTAAAAGACTTTCAAAGGACTGTTGCAATTTTAGCTGTAATTATTGCCTTGTGCTCTCCTTTGCTGTTCCTTGTAGCCAGACTGGAAATCTTGCTGGGCAGGGCTCACATTTCTACTCCTGAGCATATTTCTAGGCATATTTCAAGACAAAGTAAAATGATGTAGTGATCCATCCTTGGAACTCCTAGCTAGTACTAATAACACTGTTATAGATTGTCCTTAATTACGAAGGAAGACTAATCATTTGAATAAGTCACAGAAGCCTAAAAGAGGAGAAAGATCTAGTTAAACTTGGAATCTGCTTGTACTTTCCAAACCAAACAAGAGAATGGCCAGAAGAGAACTGAGGCCAATAGCGACTGGAAGTGTGAAGTCTCATTTCTACCCTGCAACTGTCTCAGTCCAAGGTGCTTTAAAATAACTTTGGTGATAAACGACTAAAGCCTGTGTCTATCAAAGAAAACCTCAGCTGGTATCAATACACAGCAAATTGTCAGGAAGCTGATGCTTTAGGAAATGCTGGGGAAGGTCCCTGTTTAAAAGGCAATTATAGGAAGAACGCCCGTTGGTACAAAGGAGCCTGGCCGCAGAATGACGCGTCTGATTTTGCTGAAGGCAGGAATAAAGCAGGAGAAGCAAGGTGTTCCTCACACGAGCACACTGCAATGGGGGCTGATAGCACAGAACAATCGTGCTTGTTTATCATTTGTTCTCTTAACCTTGGCAACTCAGCAGAGGGAAGGCATGACGTATCAGACCCACTGTTTGCCACTGTCCTGCTTGAAAAGACAGCAGCAGATAGCTATTTATTCCAATTTTTACCCGTGTTGCTTTCCAGGCAGAAAGTTTATGACCATGACACTGAATCCTCTCATTTATTCAAATGCCGTTTACAATGCAGTCAAGGTGAATTTATTCACTTTGTGACCATGTGAACACTGAAATAGCCACCTCTATAAGGAGACCCCAGCCCCATAACCTGCTCTATGTCTGATTTCTCAATCAATACTCTCCAGCTGTCTGAGAAAAAAAAAGTCTTTCACTCATGAAAAAGTAATGAATATCTTATATAGAAAAAAAAAAATAATCAGATTTTCCCATGGCAGATTTTGAGCTTTTGATGAAAATCTGGAAATATTTTGACTCTGGAATGTCACTCTGGTGTGTTCCTGGTTCACCCAGGAATCACAGTTTATAAGGAAGAAAGGGGTCTTGAGACACAGAAAGCATGAGTCAATGTCACAGCCAACCAACTATGTGTCATTTGAAGCTGAAAACCCAAAATAGTTTTGAGTCTGAGCTTCTGCAGGAGGCACTGTCAGGAACATTTCATTGGGTGTTCGTTTTTTCCTTTGAAAGAGCCTCGGGAGAAGTTTTATTTATTATTTTTTTACTCACATTGTCTGAATTTTTGGCCGGAGAGACTATAGATGTAAACACTGATCCTCAGCAGTCAGCTTGTCTTTTCACAGTGGAACTTGTCATTTAGATGTGAAGCACCCTTCCTTCCACTAATCCTCAACAACATTCAATTCAGTACTTTAAAACTTAAGACTTAATTTCCAGTTTCTTTTGCTGTACCATATTTGAAGCTGTTCATCTAAACCCTCACCACTTTTCTTACCTTCCTCTTTTCTAGTTTTGATAGATCCCAAACAGCAAAGAGGATGCCAGCTCAGTTCTGAAAATAGTATTTATTAGGGTATAATTCCATTGACATTTGGCTGTAAATTACCTTAAGAACTTCTTATTCCCTGATGCTTGTTTCTACCAAGAGGCAACAGTGCCTCTTCACCTGTACTGAGAAAAAAACAAATGCTGTGCTGGAAAGCAGAACGCTATTATTTTCTTTAAAAGCAACCTAAAGAATTCCATGAAATTCTGGAACGGTTTTGTTATTAAACTAGATCGTATCAGCACTCTAGTTTAAGAGCAGTTCAGTGTTTATCAGCACAAGTGAGGCAGAGACAGGACTGACCTGCAGCGGGGATGCAAACAAGCAGAAGAGGACGATGGCAGAAATTTCTGCAGCTGGTTTGGCGACTAAAGACAGCGTACGTGAACTTCAGCGCCTGGAATTCAAAGGGGGTTGTTTCCTTCTCACACTCTGCGCTCTGCACAAGTGCAAGACTTGCCTTGAACAATGGCCGGGTGATGTTGATGGGAGAAAGAGACCCAAGATGAAGCTGTATGCTTTGATTTGTCCAGTCACAGACACTCTGTGACCCAGGAAGCTCTGTGCTGTGGCTCAGTTTTTTGGCCAAAGAGTTGCTTCTGACTTGGACTCCCAGGGAATATCTGGTGGTGTTTCTTGGAAAGCAAGAACAAATGGAACAGTAGGCACTTCAGTGCTGTGGTATAAAGAAGTGAGACTAGAGAGTCAGAGAGCCAATTACGTTGTAGGCGTGATCCTGCCACGAAAAATAAAGGCAAAAGCAACATCTACTTCCTAAAATTGTTTCTGAGGCTTAAGTCTTTAAACATAAGGACTACCTTCTATGCTGTATGCTTGGTTACTTCTCAGGATGGTCCAGCACTTAGGATTGATTAGAGCAGCTCTTCAGGAGAATAAAACCAAACGAATGCACCAGCTCTCACTTTTTAAACGCACCCAGATGCAGAGGTTTGGGAAGGAGAAGGTTGGGTTTCCTTACATGGTGCCAAACAGGGGGACAAGCAGCTGAGTTCCTGTATGGATGTACCAACCCGCTACATACCACACCTTAGCTGCCAGGCAGTGTGCAGGTTTGGCACTCAGAACAAGTCCTCTGCCATTAATACACAAAATGCAAAGGGCTAATTGCATCCAAAAGGATCAGGTTCCCTTACCTGGGGATGTCACTCTTCACTTGAGAGGGAAGGTGACTGATTTAAGATAGACACGTATCATGTACATGGCTGGAGTCAAATGAAATATGTCTGCAAGGGGTGGAACAATTTTACTTGCTGAAATCATAAAACACCACTGCAGAGTATCTCAGCAAGCTGTTTTTTCAGAGGCTGGCAGAATGATGCTACTGCTTAATTCTTTTTCTTGTGTACGGTTTTGTGGAGGACTATCTTTCTAATCTATCAGCATTTATGAAACGCTACAGTCCCAAGCATCTTAATTTCCTACAGGATATCTAAACTGAAGTGAAGATTGCTCTGTTTGTATAAAAGCACACGCAGGCATTGTCATCCTTTCTCAAAGAAATTAGCAGCACAGAGTTTTGAAGGCAAGGTAGAGAACATTAGTATGTAACTCACAAACACTCAGGGATTGAAAAGAATCTCTTCCTTAATTGCTTGGAAATAAATTTACAATTAATTAGAAAAAAAAAAAAAAAAAAGAATATGAGCCAGGTAAGGATTCTCAATTTATAATCCTGAAAACTGGAATTAAATCTCAGTCATTAAACTCATGTAATGTCTCTGCACCTAATTATGATTTCCCTGGAATTCCTCTTAAATTTATATCTCACATTATCTGAACTTAACGGCCCTCTTATAATTGCAGACGATGTAAACTTAGCCTTAGCCCCATGCACTGGGCAAATCCTCACTGAGGAAATTACTACTCCATGTGCTGTTTGAGTAATAAAGCAAAACTCTACTGAATAGAGAGGGGGAGACTGTCAACATCTGACAGACGACTAAAACTACAGGTGGATAGCATTTTTTACTTCCTTTCATATTACTCTTTTCTCGATGTCTATTAATATCCTAAGAAAAAACCCAGTAACAACATAAGAACATTTGGCTAAAATTATTCTATTATTAAAAGGGTATCAGTTTCTCCCTGGAACAAGTGTTTTGTCTTAATAATTTTCTCTAACCTTCCCCGATTAGGGAAACGAAAGAAGGCAGATTTACATTAGATATTAGGAAGAAATTCTTCACTGTGAGGGTGGTGAGAGCCTGGCCCGGGCTGCCCAGGGAGCTGTGGATGCTCCATCCCTGGCTGTGTCCAAGCCCAGGCTGGATGGGGCTCTGAGCACCCTGCTCTGGTGGGAGGGGTCCCTGCCATGGCAGGGGGGTGGAACTGGATGATCTTTAACATCTCTTCCAGCCCAAACCATTCCATGGTTCTATGATGCCTAATTAATGTAAGTGTATCACTGAAAATCAACCTAAAAGGAACTTCACGTAGGCAGCGCGCGGGAGCCTGAAGTTCTGAGGTGTACAGAGCTCACGTGCACAAGTGTCAAAGCTTTATCACTCGCCCAGCAGAGCTTTTGCCTAACCCAAAGTCCTAGTTTCCAGGGGGAAGCAGAGCAGCTGCAAAAGGCAGCACACAGCAAGGACTGAAACTCCTAGCTGCAAAATACTTGGAACTCCATTTCTTTCCAGCTCCTCCACAGACCTGGGAGGTGTTTCAAGGATGCCAGCCCCACCAACATTTCATTTCATTCTTAAACTCATTCTTACAAATTTATGTCTAACATCTTTCTGGATGGGTCTGCTTAATAATGGAGATTCCACAGCAGACCTGGGAAGCTTGTGTTAGTGCTGTAGCAGCCTAAAAAACTTACCCCTGTGCGTTAGGTAACTCCAGGCCTGTGCCAGTGACTGGTGTGTAGCTGCAGGGTGGGGTCAGGGCTCCATGAAAAGGGGAAGGGGGCAAGGGAGGGAGAGGAAAACCCACGACAGGTAAAATCAACAAAAAATGTGGAATAACAAAGGCCTTTGTTTAGCTATTGGGAGACTCTAGCTGGATTTGTGCTCCCACCTCCTGAGTCAGCTGCTTCAGGTGAGCAGGAAGATGGCAGCAAGAGAACCACCAGGAAAACACGAGCTACACACAAATCACAGGAAAGGAGAACCCCATTTAAGCTGTTCAAAGGAGCAAAGCAAAGAAAGAGCCTAGTTCCTGCTTTCTTCTGATGGTGATTTATTGCCTTTATGGTGAGACGTGAAGATTGTTAAAAGAGAGGTGGAGTAAGAGGTGAAAGAGTCACACCTTGGTACGATCTGCACAAGAGCCAGTGAAAATGCCACCTACACACCTATAGGAACAACTCCAGGAAGACCTCAGTCAAGATGAAGGGGCAGGAATCAGTGTCTCCAGGGCACTCTACTGACCTGTAGCTGTTGGTGGAGACTTCAGATTTCAACTCTCAGCGCCATTTGCTTTGAGATGAGCTGTTTGGAACGTGTTAGGTCATGGTTGAAGGGGTTATCTCATCTATTCCAGACAGATTCCATCCCAGGTCTCAGAACCTTTCTTTCCCAGCTGTGAGAGTATTTAATATGCCCTTGTATATCTGACATCAAGCAAGAGAAAGAAAACTAGAGAAGCCAAAAGAAAGCACCCCACTACTCCCTTTTCTTCCTAAGAAAGGAATGAAGGAAGAAGAACACGACAGAAGTCCATCATGTAAAATACATTGACGGAATAGAGCACAGTGGGCCATTCTGTTCCTGGTGGCAAGGTCATGAGAACAGTTTGTCCTCTCCATATTTCTGAGAGGGACGCCCTTGTTATCTGTCCACTCACCTGGCTGCTGACCAGAGGGAGCAGCGGGACACGGCAGGTGAGTAGCATAGAAATGGAAATGTAGTTTCCGCACCAGCTCAGTGGGAAGATGTCAAGCCATTTTAATACATCATCCTAGATCCTGGCTATGCTTCTCAGGTGAGGAGCAGTATTTTATGCTTGACAACAGCAGATGTTGCAAAAGGATTTGGGAGGCCTCTAATAAAATCTTTTACCCATTGACAGAAGAATTTCATTAACCAGTATCATTAACATGGTTTACACAGTTCCATGCCCTTGCCTACATCCAGGTAAAGCTGTGTCTTCACTACTACTTCTACTTTTACTACTTAGAAAGGCTTCAAGCTGGCCTTGCTGTGAGGTCCCCATGGGTATCCTCACAAGCAGCAGATCTGGCACTGTCCTTTTTCCAATTATGGCAAATAAATACAGGAAAAGTTTCTTCAGTGTCCAGTGGATTGCAATAGGTTTGATGGAAGATGGGTAACTGTATCCCTCTGGCTGAGGGATGGGCTTGGAGTGACATTAGTTGCTCATGATTTTCTTGCACATATCAGAAAGGAGATAGGTGAGACCCACAAATTTGAGATGGAGAACTTTGTAAGATAACCAAGAGCCTCTCTGTAAGTCAGAGGAGGGAACTTAAAGAAGCACAGTGATGGATGGTTTCAGATGCCTGAAAAGCCTCTGCAGATGTGTGGGATCTATTCAACAGAGCATGATCCTTCCATAGTACTCGATTCAATGAGCTGAAGATGTAGTTTGAGTTCATTATAGACTTAAAAGATTTAGCTGCAGCATAAGCCTTTCTTTGCAGCCATCAGAGTCTATCCATGTCTTTTTCATGAAAGCCATGACCAGGGAAGGAAACAGAGTGAGAGGATGTATTGAAAGCAAATGCTCCTGGGCAGTGTATCGTTTGCTCACCTGGTGAGCAGAATCTCTGTTCCTACCCAGGACTAAACCACAGTCTCCTGGTTAGAGCCTTAGTCCCGGTTTGAGCAAATTTGAGAATTTGTTTACATTCATTTTTTTTTTGTAGTCAAGAATCAGAGGCACCTTTTGTGGGTTGGGAGTGTCACATGCCTGGCCTGAGTCTGTAACTTCTGTAGATCTTCTAGGGAGCGTAGAGGGACCGCACTCCCAGTAAAGGTGCTGCAGTTACACTCCCCACATGAGACCAGGGGAATTAGGGTCTCAGTGAATTCGGTAGATCTCACAGCAAGACTTTGCCTGCCAGAAAGGCTTGCTGCGGAAAACAAGAGGTCAGAGCTTCACAGACTGATACCAGTGAAGATCAATTCTTCTTTCAAACGTGTATTTTTAAACAGGAACAGATTCTGTGAGTGTCTTAAGATCAGCTTAGCTACTGCCTATGCAACCACAGGTACTGTGAAGTGTATTTCTCATCCTCTTTTCTCATTGTATTTTTTTTTTTTTTAATTCCTGTAGCATAGCAGAATATTTATCCTAAAGCAGTCATAAGCTGTTTGCTTCTAGATGTGGATTCCTGCAGTTTCTGGCTGCATTTTGATTTGGAATCCATTTCTAATTACATGCTTGCTGAGGAATTTCTTGATGAGTAATTTCTTTCTGTTTTGTTCAATACAACACTGCATATTTAGATATTGTGAAGCAGAGGACAGTTGTCTGTGGTTTTCTCTAACTATGCTCAAGAAAAATATCTGCAAAAAAAAAAAAAAAAAGCTATCATTTCCTGCCTTGTATTTTAGCTGGTGGAACCCAGAGATCTGCTTTTGGAACCGAGAAACCTAAAGATGAATTTTGTGGTATTGTAATGCAGTGGGACAGGGAGAAGAGAAAAGAAAAAGGCAGATTTGAACCCGCTGAGCAGAAGATGCGAAAGTCAGGTGCAATCCCAAACATTCCGTTGCTATTGCACGGTGCAGATCTCTCAAACAAGCTCCCTGCCTGACTGCACAGACTACCAAAGCAAACCAGTGTGCTGTACACACAGACTGACTGGCTGCGGGGAGGGGAGCCTGAGGGAACGCCTGAGAAATCCAGAAGTCCCCCCATAAAAGCACCGGAACGTGTAACCGAGGTCAGAGGCCTGTCCTTTTACTACTTTTTAATTTCTAGACAAATCTGATGTCAGCGTCCACTTTAAAAACAAAACCTGTTTTCTCCTTAACTTACAAGCCCGCTCCCCACAAAGGATACAGGAGCCTCAGCTCGGTCCAGAGGAAAACTGTTCTCTTTCCCTTTCTAAAACATCTCAAGGGAGCAATCTCAGTTCCAGGCACTGTGTGAATAATCAAAGAATCATAGATTGGAAATGACCTTCAAGATCATCAAGTCCAACTGTCTATTAAACATTCTCAGGACCACTAAACCATGTCCTGAAGTGCCACATCCAGATGTTTATTGAACCCCTGCAGGGATGGTGATTCCACCTCCTCTCTGGGCAGCCTGTTCCGAGGCCTCACCACTCTCTCAGCAAAGAAATTGTTCCTCATGTCCAACCTCAACCTCCCCTG
>WUAM01000311.1:1031558-1048564 GCA_024336885.1 Actenoides hombroni
GGGCTGCCCTGGGTGACCCTGCTCTGGCAGGGGGGTTGGACTCGATCATCTCCAGAGGTCCCTTCCAACCCCTACCAGTCTGTGATTCTGTGATTTCAGATCTTGCTTTCTTTATTGACAGCTTCGTTTTTATAAGCTAAACCACTGATGATTAGTCTAGACTGCTAATTAGAAGCTATCCTTTTACACCGAAACTTGGATTAAAAGCTTTTGTGATTTCGCGGACTCCGGTTCGTGTGAATGTCGATCTGATCCTTGCAGTGTGTTTACTCCAGGTAGCAACAGGCTCCTGGGACTGGGGGAAGTGCAGTGCTGAGCCTCTCAGATGCTAAGCAACAGCTGGGGTGCTGCTCCCGTTTGAAAGGCTTTCTTCTCTGCTCGCTAATGGAGGATCAAAAGTCATCCCTTCAATTAAAAACTGAACTCCTGGCTAAAAATAAAGAAAGAATCCCATTCTTTGGCGTTTCTATGTCTAATTAAGGATTTTAGTGGGAAATGTACAACAGTGCTCACTGATTAATTTATCAAACACAAAAATCCCCCTTTCCTTCCCCAGACCAATTAGCCAGGCATTTTATGTGGCTGGGAGATTGAAACACTGCTGCTACACGGAAACCAGAGGCTCTTTGCATTTGAAACTGCGTGGTAAAGAGAGTGGAAAATTTCTTATCTAATATCGTGCATATTTAGGGTATGATCCTGTGAATTATTGAAAATCCCTGCTAAAAAATGTATGGCCTACTGAAGGTCCATTCTGGTCTGAAATTCAATACCCTGAGCGCAGAGGAGCACCGGGGAAAAGCAGAGGATGGTGAGTGCCTTGGAAAATAGAGCGTTTACTGTATAAAATGCCCAAAGGGAAGCAGAGCTGCTGCTTAGAAGATCTCAAGCACTGTAGAGTGTAATTCACATGTAAGCTGTTGCCTTCTTACCTGGTGCTGACATCTTTCCACATTTCACGAGCCGGGATTGATCTCTCCTTCCACAAGCCACCTGCCAAAAGCAATGTGGAAATAAATATACTATCAATCATTTGGCATTCCCCTATAACGCAAGGATCATGAATTGTACTCCTGTTTGTCAGCTCGTGTCCCTTCACTGTACATCAGCAGGGGTTGTTATTATTAGCATCTCACTTTTCCTCTGCTGAGAGCAGGTGTCTTCACCACAGCATCCAGACCATTCCCTCTGTCACATGAGGGTCTCCCAGGAGTGCACTAAGAAATATAAGTATCATCTTTCCTATGCTCTTAATTTTGCTTATCCTCCTTCTCAGCGGGGTGCTTGGTGGAATGGTTTTGTTTTGTGATATATTGGTTTGGGTTTTTTTGTTTCCATTTGATTTGTTTTCCTTTGGTTCTGATATTTGATGATTTTGTTGTTGCCGTTGCCGGCTTGTTTTATTTATTTTGAAGAAATGTGTTGTTGCACTTTTGTTACGGCAGCTGAGATTGAGGGAATGCGCTTTGGTGTTTTAAATGGATTTGCACAGCTCTGGAGCACCGTGATGCTTGCAGACCAGGAGGCAATGGGAAACTGCACAGCTCTGATCAGCCTAACTGGGAGATGCTGTGGCCACACATGGATGGATGGATGGGATGGATAGATGGGTGGGGTGGATGGATGTGGTCATAGCTAAACAGCTCGGAGTGCAAGCATTACCATGTTTATATCAAAAGCATGCTCATAAAGCAAACCTCCTCATTTTTTCCACTTAGGGCCCTTTGATTTGCATTGTGCAGAGGTCTTAGAGGGCAGGGGTTTTGTTCCTGCCAAGTGAAACTAAATTGGAAGATGAGTGCTGGCCCTGAGGGCACTCACAGGACATGCTGGCCCTGACCTGCCTCACCTGGTGCCTCTCACATCCCTGCCCGTGGATACAGAGGCCCCAGTTCAGTTCAGTTCAGTTCAGCCTGAGGTTATCAGCCTGTGCCCCATGGTCCTGCCCAGCCATCCTGGGCTGTGTCTGACCTGATTTCCCCTCACCAGGCCTGGTCCTGACCCCCTGTGGTAGTCAGCCTTGGCTAAGGGCATCCTCACTGCCCTTCCTCATCAGCACAGCCAGAGAAAACAGGATGAGAGAGCTCACGGGTCAAGGTACAGACAAAGAGATCACTCACGCCTTCCTGTCGTGGGTAAACCAGACCTGACAGAAAACCAAAACACAACACCTTTCCTCTCTTCTTCCTCCTCTTCCCCCCTTCAGTCCTGACTCCTCTCCCCTCAACACCGAGGGGCCCAGGGGTGGGGATGGGGGTTCAGGCTAAAAGGCAGGTGAGTTAAAGGAAGTATGATAAAGGTCTGTAAAGCCGTGGAGAAGATGAACAGGGAATGACTGTTCACTGTTTTTTCCAGTGTGTGCTGTAGGAGGCATCAAACGAAACGAGCAGATTAAAGAGAGAAAGCAAGCAAAGTAAGCTGTTTATTCCCAAAGCATGGGAGCTCATCTCTGCAGCCTGGCTGCCAGAAGTTAACATTGCGACAGCAAACGGCTGGACAAATTAACAGAGGAAAAAAAATACCAGAGACTAGGAAATGTAAGGATGCTGGCTTAGGCAGTCTGCGACTGCAAAGAGCTAGAGATGTAAGGGTGTCCTGGGGAACATCATGATATTCTGTCCCCACACCTCCCTGTGTTTTTTGAGCTTCGCTGCTTGTGCAGCCAGTTCTGGTGGGATGTCCACAGCACGATTAAAAAGTGCTGGATAACCATGCTGGGGCAAACCTGCAAGTCGTGTTGACACCATTCTTCCCCCCTGTGCCTCCAACAACTTTATATCCTATCAACCAGCACTAAAGACATGGGTTTGGGGGCTATACGACCCTTTCTTTTTGTAGGTCATGCCTCTGACTTTCCTCCATCCTACGTTTTCTATCCCCATGAATAAATGGTTGATAATGGATATCTCAACTCCAAGACAAAACAGAATAGCAGAGTCAGGCACGTTTAGTCTATATTCAAATGTAAGATAAGTTCAGGAAGGCTTCTCATCTCCACACCACTGTGGTACTAGGAAAGAAAACCCATCACTAATATGTAGATACATTCAGGTTGGACTCGGGGTCCTACTTCAGCGTATTTCATCTCTGCCTGACACAATTTAAACTTTAAAGTTGTGGTGGCCACGAAAGGGAGAAGCGCAAGACTAACTCATATTTCACTTGAGAGACTCAGAGTGCCTGCAGTCTGCTCCCACAGACACTGGAATGAACTGTCAATAAAAATAGTCTGTCTGGACAAGCAGCAGATGAGAGAAGAGGATCTGTCATCCTGAGCACGGCAAATCCCTGCATTTTCCACTCTCATCTACACCTTTTCTGTACATCCTGACGTACAGGTGAGCCGCTTTGGCTAATGCCTTCAGTGCAGAAACAACTTTGGCCTGGGGAAATCACTGAAGGGTGCTCTTTCTTGCCTCAGTGCATATGGCAAGCACGCCTCACCTTCAATAAAAGTCACACCTGAACACGGAAGAAAGGCTTCGTGTTAATATTTCTCACAGATTAATTTCATTGTACAGTAGGAAAGTGATCTGGGAGGGTAGAAATAAATACCCGGACCTAAAAGGATAAATTTTACACTCGAGAAATATGTCACTTTGACAACTAAAGAGCAAGACCAGTTCATCTACGGTTCACACTCCTCAAAACTGTCCACAGTTTTGGAGATTTCTATTCGTGGCGAGAGTGCCTGAAACCTCATCTGAATATTTTCAGGAAATGCTGAGTGTCACAGAGCACGTACGTGGCCCCTCACTTCCAAAGGTCAGACTGCGTGGCTGCAAACCCCATCCAGCAAGCAAAGAGGTGAAGAGCCACACTGTAAGAGACGCCAATTCCTGATGGAAAATACTCTGATGTCTACGAGACAGACTGGTCCTTTCGTGGTGTGAGGAAAAGATAAACGTATTGACATTGCCTCTTTTGAATTATCCATCCACTCTGCTGTGGCCTCCTCCCTCCTGCTTGATTCCTATTGATTATCTCTGCACTAAAGTTCAGCTGACCATTTATGTTTCAAGTGAGAAAGAGGGACAGCTAGAGATTTAAAACCATTTAAGCACCTCTTGTTACAGTCAATGCTTGAATGTCATCAGCAGCTGTCAAGACTCGGGCAATGAAATTCCTGAGGGTGGTTTATAATGATTCAATTTGTCAGCATTTCAAGCAGAAACATGCAGGTCTGATATGCCAGTCCAGGGGGCGTGAGCACAACCAGAGGAGTGTGCCTGCGTGCTGCTCACAGGTGAAATGGGGAAAAAAAACCTACATGATAACACAGAGGTAGCTGTGCAAGCTTAACTGACGGTGTTGTCTGATAAATTGGGGTTGCAGGGGCAGAGGTGACTGAAGAATCTGCTTTCTGGGAGAACTTCCTTTGTCCATTATGATACTCCCTCTGCAAAGTACACACCTCGGTCTAGCGATGCTGCGCACGTGGGGGTAGGGTGCCCTGTCAATCGTGTAAAGGTAGAAGGTATAAGGGTAAAAAGGTATAAAGGTATAAGGGTAAAAAGGTATAAAGGTATAAGGGTAAAAAGGTATAAGGGTAAAAAGGTATAAAGGTACAAGGTATAAAGGTACAGGTCCTCTTTTACATCCATATTTCTGTATACCACCTACGCTCTGTTTGTCTGTGTATTTCAGGCTTTAAGGGTCATCCACAAAACCTGCAGTCGACTTCTGCAGGTTTTGATGATCCTATCTTCTTATTCTTTACAAGATGTGCACAGACAAGATGGAAACTCAACTTACCAGCAGACAGAACGGGGTAGTGGCTATTCACCATTAGTAAATTCCGCTGCTCTCCCGTTGACTGCTTTGTCTTTCCAGAGCACACACCTGGTGCACTGTGTGTTGTCCCTGTGCTAAGGCTGGGGCAGGGTTTAATTTTTTCTTTTCTTTTGTTGTTGTTGTTCGGTAGGCTAGGTGATAGATTGCTGACCCAAGATGCCCTCACAGTGCAAACACATGGTGAAGTGTTGTTAAAAGCACAAAGCGAGCAGGATAACAGGACGGATATTTTACTTTCTTGTCTCCTTGTGTAAGGTCAGGCTTTAGGTGATGCACGGAAGAACAGGCAGGGCGAAAAAAAACTTAAAAAGAAAAAAAAAAAAACCCCAACGAACATTCCTAGCTTTTCCATCAGTGCTGATGTCTTGGTTTCAACTACTTATGAACTGTTATCTAGGTTTGTTGAGCTTTCACATTAAACTGCAGGCAGCTTTAAACCTGGGATTGGAGAAACCTGGTGGCTTGATGGACAACTCCTAAATAGCGTTCGTGGAAGGTGACTGAGAGAAATCAACCTCTAGTTTACAAGCTTAAAGTTATTCTGAAGGATCTCTGTTTTGTCCAGTGGAAAGCATAGCTGCTTCCTGAAACTGGAAAAGTCTGAAACAATTACTAATTAGGAAAAATGAAAGGGTAAACTGGAAACTAATCCTACAGTCCAGTCAAAACTTACACGCTGAACCCTGTTTGAAGTGCCAATGTACTGAAGTGAAAATAAACCAACCATCGACTAGACATATGTGAAAGACAGTATTTAATCTGCATTGCATTTTCATAATGGTTTTTTTATTATTATTGTTACTAATTTATTTGTTATTCATTGTTATTATATACATGCCAATAAATTAATATTATAATCTTTAAGAATCTTCTATATCATTTAATGTAACGTGCTTCTCTGTGGTACCTTTTTAATGAAAGATTCAATACGCTGCTCCTGGTGTAGCTTATTCAAATAACTGATTAATAAAGCTGCACAAAAAAAGTAGGAATAGGTTTTTTTATAATGGTAGGATGACTCTATTAGTGTAGAACCCCTATGCAGCTTCCACTTCCCTTTGCCTACGCTACTCTTTCTTTAATGATTTATTTAAAATGCTCAAATTAAAAATAAATTTAACCCAAAACACTCATAAAGCTTGAATCCTTCTACAGCTGCAAAGCTTATTCTAGAGCAATTTCACCAGGTAATTTCATTAAAGGGCAATTTTATTAGCCGCTTCTGGCTGATTTTTCAGGAGGTGGGAGACTGAAACTACTTTGAAGTCATACTAGACAAAGGCATGGAAAGAATGGTCCACAGAGAGGGACTAACTGAACTGGTACTGTCTTTTCTATATCAGACTGGGGGGAAGAAGAATAACAACGTTAAAATCAGGGAAGAGAAAGGATGGGATTAGAAATACGGGGCTTGCAGTGCTGGAAGCCAAAAAAACCATGCCAGACATAAGGAAAAAATTCAGCAATGTTCAAAGGATAGAGAATTAGTATAAAATAAATATTTGCCCTATAAATACCAAGAAAAATTCATAAATATGAAGTTTCTATTTCAAATTGACACATGTTCAGTAACATTATCTGCCATTGTCTTTAAGGGAAGCAGGGCATAATAAACAAAAAGAGACAGAATTTAGGCTCTGAAATAGGTAAAAGTAGATTTTTATTCTCTAGGGAGATATAATGGAGTAAAAGGAGGAACTTATAAAAATAGGGTTCAAGCCACAGGGAAAAGAATTCCAGAGTTCTAGCTCCCGATTCTGAGAAACACTAAGACACAACGTCACCTTCGATTGCATTTTCCCAAAGCGGTCACTGAAATGAGGCTCTGCCTCTCTGTTTATTTTTCTTTGAAATTCACTGTTAAAAAATTCCAGAACTGGATGTTGCCTCTGCCACAGAGATAATAATCTCAGAAAACAGATATTCCCATATATTACATCTAGGTTTTTTTTTTACTTGCTGCCATGAATATTATAACATCTTCTCCTTGTACTGCAATAATTAAGGTGGAAATGACATTTCCATTTAAAAGATCACAGAACTCAGTGGGGAAAAACTAAATGTTCCAGCTGGGCTGGAGTTCAGCTTTGGACATATCTGACTACAAGAGAATGTTTCACTAAGATCCACGTTTTAAATTGAGATGTGTCTAAATAAAAGTTGTAGAAATATTATTTTAGGCACTAAAACATCTGCCAAATGCTATCAAGTGAAAAACATTGTGAGGCAGGGTGTTTGTCCATCATAGCTCCTGGCATGGGAATTACTCACTACAGGCTTGGATAGAAATTCTTCTCCTGAGCTGGATAAACAATTCCACAGTGAAATAATTGGGAATAAAGCATTTTAACAGAGGCAGTGACTCAGTTCTCAATACATCGGGGCGTTTGATAGCTGACAAAATGCAGGTGACGTTGGAAGAGAAGATGATGCACAGTTCTCCAGATATCCCCTTACATTCCCAAATTTCCCTTTCTCCTCCTCCTTCCAGACTCAAGCCAGACCATGTTTTCCTTCAGAGGGATTCAAGCAATTATTTCTGCGGTAATGCTTAGCCTAATTTCCCCTCTTCCTGGCTCTCCTCCCTCGGTATCTCCCTGCTAGAAGGCTGCAGAGTGGGATATAGCAAGGGGACACTCAGGTAGCTCAAGAGCAGAAAGCAGAATGCTACAGCCATCCCAGACCCTCAGAGCTAAAGCACGTGGTGTATGTGTAGAGGAGGGAGAGTCTGAGCCCCAAAGGCCCAGGTTTTCTTCTACAATCAGCTCCTAATGGGATTATTCAGAGCAGGAAAACCAAAATGTGCTCAGAATCCTGAAGCATTCACGAGGGACGAGAAATGATACTGCACTTGGGATAATAAGGCCAGTGACCCAGTCACACCCTTCCTCAGAAAGGATGTCATTTGGCTCTTACTCTGTCCTAAGGATCAGCCCAGAGAGAGCTGTGAGCCTGCGTGTTTTGTGACACAAGGACTCTGGTTAAACTCTGTGTCCCCTGGTGCGAGGCTAAAGCAATGACTCATCATCTCACCGACTGTTCTCCCAACAGCACAAGGTCTTCTATTACCCCAGATTTTCATCTCTTAGCAGACTACTTGTTATACACTATTTACTTGAGAAGCAAAGCAGCCAGCAAGTTTCTTTAATGAGCGCATGAGATTCTGATCTCTGCTCACCCCTCATTTATCTCAAATCCACGTTCCAAAGTCATCGGTGAGTGCAAGTGGGGGAAGAAAAGGAGGAGACATAAGGCTTGGCTAAAAGAGACCAAACCACAAAGATAACAGAAACCAAGAGCACATATGGCAAATTTAGACCCAGAAATACGAGATTAGAAATTATGTGAGATGATCTAATATAGTCAAATTAAGGCAATCCAGAATGAGGACTGACGCTGTAAGTCACTTTCTATCTTCATCTGTTTGCCAGCTGGATGGAGTTCCAGGCAGGGCAGAGTCTGGCTGTTCATTAAGCACTATGGACCATACACTGGAACTGCCTTAGTGCAGCCAGTCCAGGTACAAATGTATGTAACATCTACATCTAAAATGCTTTCTAAATGCAAGCTGTAGTCTAAAATATCTTTTTTTTTTGGGGGGCGGAAGGTTATTTTTTTTCCTTTAATACTTTACAAAATTTATAGAAATAACCTCTTCACATCACGGCTTTTAATTTAAATCATTATTAACATTGCAATGGCAGGAGAACTTTTCTTCATGATACAGAAACTCAGCTGTTCCTTTGTAGTCGCCTCGTAACAGTCTAAAATTTTCCTCCCTAGCTCAGCATAAAGTTAGCCCTAATGGATATCTAGTTTGGGTAACAGTTGTTTCGCTGTTTGGTTCTGTATTTTTTCTTTTGACGTCTGTCTTTGCACTTTGCCCCTCTGATGGTTCTCTCTGAATCATCATCCAATCACAGCATATTGTTGAACTTCTCAGTTAAAAGCTCAGAAGTAGAGATTAAATGTCACTTGTTCTGTTTGCACACTTCTCAGTTTTCCTCAAAGAACACCATGATCTAAGCAGTTCCTGCCCGAGCTCCACGCCAGGCAGCGAATGAGATCACCAGGAGACTGGCAGGAGGGTGTTTGTGGCAGGTTGAACAAGCTGGTAGCTCCTGCTGAGGCAGAGACCTCTGCACAGCCCTGGGACACAGCCCTGGTGGGTGGCTGAGCCCCTCCTGCTGATGGGAAGTGCTGAATGGATTCCTTGGGTTGCTTTGCTTGCGTGGCTTTTGCTTTGCCTACTAAACCATTCTTATCTCAACTCACAAGTTTTCTCACTTCCACCCTTCTGATTCCCTCCCCAAGCCCCCCAGGCGCAGGGTTCAGTTGCCAGCTGGGGTTGCACCACAACACCATCAGAGGCAGAGACCTTTCCTCTTTTCTTTAGGGGCATCTGAATAATAATAAGAAAATCCCTTTGATGTTGCAGAGCTAATGGGACCAGCCGAGCTGGGGAGACTCAGATCCTCTCCTGCTAGTGTGATACGGGACTGGATCTTCTCCTGCAGCTCAGAAGGGAGCAGGACCTTTCGCCAGCTCTGGCTGAAACGATGCCCGGGAACACCGCGCTTACTCGTCGGTCGCTACGACACCGTGAAGCGTGTTGGCAGCTTGGGGGGCTGCTAGGTGTGCTGCTGCCTCCCTCACCCCCGCTGCTGCTTGTTATTCGATAGACGCTCCTCGCTGCTTTTAGCTCCAGAGAGAGCTCTTAGTAATCACCACCTGGGAAGAGCAGACACAGAGCGGGCGGGCATGGGCTTCTGTGAGAGGAAAAGAGGAGGGGAGGACGGCTGCGTGTCGTCTGGGGGTGTGAGTGATGATTTCGGGGTGCGGAGTGAGAGACTGAAGTGAGGGAGAAGTAGAGCGTGTAGGAAGGAGGAAGAGAATGCTGCAAGAGCTGTTTGGGGAGACAGAGAGAATGAGACAACAGGGGGTGGAGGGGAGACAACTCTGTCTCAAATAAAATCGAGCGAAGGGGGAAAGAGAGCACGACTAACAACAGCCTGTTTAGACTCTTCTTGTGCCACAATTACTGTCAAATTCTACAAGACAAAATTGCAATTAGGCCAAGACCATTTGCCTTTAGCAAAGATGAGGCCGGGAGGACCCCTCCCCCCAGTTTCTGGTATAGTTCTTCCCTCCCTGAGAAGACTTTCATCTCGAGCTCATTATGAACAATTTTCTTTTTGGCCTTAATTTGTGCTAAGGATGGCACGGAAAGTATCCCAGGGCAGGCATCTCTCCCATTTCCTGCAGGGTTTTGCTCTGATGTCTGGTAATTGGTGGGCTGCTAAAAAGGTTATTATCATCGTGTTTATTATAGCCATGCCTAACAGCAACGAGCGGTACGGGTTCCCTTGCATTTAGCACTCTACAAACAGTGGTCGAAGGTCCTTGCCCCAAAGAGCTCCTAGTCCAGAGACAGAGGAGAGGCTGCGACTTTAACGCGTGGAGAGCGAGGAAAGTGCTGGCAGCAGCCGGCACGTGGCAACAGCTCCGTGCTTTCATTTCACTGACGTGACGAGAGGAATAACTGCAGAAAAGAAATCTTGACATGTGAAAGAAAAAACCAAGATGTATTATGGGATGCCAAGGAGCTCTAAGAGTACAAGACAGGCCCGCTGAGAGCTACAGATATGTCTGTGATGTTCAGTAGTCCCCTGGTTCGGACAGTCCTGCATCCCTTTGCTTACTGGACCTTAATGGTGCTTCTCTACAGAGGGTTTTTTTTTAATTGTCTTTATTTTATTTCCCCCTCCTTGCCCAGGGGTGCATGGCAGGGGAAAAAAGCAGCAAAAGACACTATTACTTGGTAAATGAGGACATGGAAAGCTCACCAACCAGTTGCTTGCAAGACAGAAGATGGTCCAGCACTACATTAAACACAAGACAGGCAACTTCCACGCTTCAGATGAAAGCCAATGCTCCAGCAAAGCCCCTTTTTCAGTGCTCAGTCACTGTGCCACTGTTTTCCAGACTTTACATAGCAATGCATAGAGAATGGAAAGAAAATTCTCTATTTTTTTACTAATTTGCAAACAGAGAATATTTTTGTTTGGAAATGTAAGGAATCTGTGGTTTCTCTAACTTGAAAACCCACAAAAGCTGAGCAAATTGGTTCCTTAAGTCAGCACTACTCTCCTACCCATTAAAGCTTCCATCAGTGCCTTTCAGATTCACCTCCAGGGGCTGAGGGATGTGGGTACCGCTTCAGCACGATACAGAACCACCCGCGTCCTTCCTCTCATCCTGGCCAGAAAGGCTGCACACCTACTGACAGAGCAAGGGCTGAGAGGACCCATGGCATGGTACAGCTCACACTTGCCTCAAGAAAGTTCCTTCCCCTTCTCCTCGGAGTGACTCGATCTATACGGAGTAACAGGAAGAGTCCCTGACCGATGTTATTCCCAAAACGAGCTGGGAAAAGCATGAGCTGGCACAGGAATATTATGACATTAAAAGGTGGGGATGAACATGGAGCAGCTTTATTTCCATGTTTTGGCCATTTACAGTCTATAGCACAGACAAAACAGAAAGAACCAACACTAGAAAGCTGTCACAGTGAAGCTAGGCACTCTTTCCAACACAGCGCTTTTATTTCAGATCCTTTTTGGTGACTGTGCCTTGACAGAATACTTTTAATTGCCTTATTTTTTTTTGAAGGTGATAAATTTATCACTTATTTTAGACTCTCATCTTTGAGACCTTTGTCTGAACCGGGGCATGCAAAACGAATGGCCTTTGCTGAGAATAGCAGCTCCACAATCTGGAGCTGGAACACTTTGATCCTAGATCTTTTGCCTTTTCTATTTCAATCCAGTTGACAAAAATCAGACTGAACCATTTCTGTGCTTAAAGCTGCTCAGATGCTTGCTGGATCGGTATGCGAGTCACATTCTTTGACAACAGGGAATGTCAGACTACTGTGACATGTTGTGTTTCCTTTTAGGTAAAGCTGGCAGTATCTAGTGGTTTGGTGATTGTGGCAGTTTGTCTGATTCCCTCAGCAGATGGCTGCGATATGCTGGAGCTCAGTCCTTTGCTTTGAAATACATAATCCTTGGCTAATTTTATGATACAGAGAGACACCGTGGGACACAGAATTATATACCTTTTATCACAAGTGGTATGACACACTTGGTGGTATGGTGCCAATTATACATCTCAGGTTGTCTTAAAAAAAAATCAGTATATGACAAACTTTTAATTTGAAGGAAAACTTAAAGATAAATGATTATTCTTTTACTTTCAGATCTCTGTGTTGAATGCTCCATACCATTTGGCTAATGAGATTTCTGCATATATAACATCATTGCCTTTTGAGCTTCACTGTCTAATATCATTGCTCATTAACGTTACTTACACAGAGCAGTGCTTCTTCATAACTGGGGATCATCTTTGGTTAGCCTTTGAGCCAGCCCTATCAGTGTGATACCTTAAAGGTAGAGTTTTCTTATGCTTTTCACCATTCTAAGAACTGCATGGTTTGCAGCTAAGGCCACTTGTCAGATTTTCATCATCTATTTTCAGGAATCAAATGTTGTATTCTCTTGTGTTCCAAAGTGGAAGAGCAGACAAATTCTGCAAAGCAGATTTAAGATTTGGCTTTCTGTACATACGGTTCTTTAACACACACTTTCCAGCATCTTTAATAGGGTGTTAAAATGGCAAAGAAAGTTATACAGGGAAGAGAAATTGTTAGTTTGCGGCGTTGAATAAGTCTTCAGCTCTTAACTTAAAATGAAGATTTAGATATAGAAATGAAAGAGAGAAGAAAACAATGTAGGTGATACAGAAACTCAGTCGTGACTAGGAACTACGAGCCAATTATTGCACTGTAATTTGGAAAACAGAGGAGGATTGTTCTATACAATGCTTATTTCTAGGCTGACAAGGGAAATGCACAATTGCCTTTATCGCAGAGTGGTGAGGTACATGTGAATCCCTTGTAATAGAATTGCCTAAGTAAGGAAATTCTGTTTGGTTAATGCTCATGAACTTAACAAGACCCATAATTAAAAGTCAGGAAGGAAAGTGTCAGGGAAACTGTGGAAGTGAAAGAACTTTGCGTTTCTTCAAGTAGGATGTTTATTTTCATCTTTTCATGTAGATGCCTATAAGAAGCTTCTAGTAGTAAAAAAATCTAACTGATACTCTCTGCTTTTATTTGTGTTCATTATTTGTGTTATAACAACATTTAGAGACATGGGCAGAACCCCACTAAAGAGAGATACTCTCATTCAGGGAGTGGATGTTCCTGCTCTGAAGAGCACATTGTCTGCTGAGAGAACCTTGAAGGCCTGACACAGAAGCTGTAGAAGAGGTCCCATTTCGTAGAGGGCTGCTAAGGCCCATGCTCATTGAAAAATACCATAAACATCATACAAGTAGTCTGTGAAAGCATCCAGGAACTAAGCCAAAGTCAGAGAAGCTTGAGTGCAGTTGTCCTGTCTGTCTGCCAGTCTCCAGGTGCTTTTGGGCTCAAGTAGTGCCTCGGGCATCAAGGAGACGGCTCCTTTCAAAGTCCAGCTCTACTACACAAGGTGGTGTTGCAGTTCAACCCCTGGTAGCAGAACACCACAAAGCCACCCCCCTCACACACCTCCTCTTGGAGGAAGAAAAAAAGGTGAGAGCCCAGGGGTTGAAACAAAGACAGTGTTATAAAACAACACAGAGAGGAGAAACCAACAGCACTAACGATAGCACTACAGCAATGACAGCCAAAGCAAGTATTAGAAGCCAGGAAGGCTTTACCTGCGTCCAAGGTGCCAACTTTCCCCGCTCCAATTGCACTGAAGCTACACATCACAGCCAGCCTACAGCCAGCCCTCCCCTTATATAGGGGCAGGGCTCAGGGTGGTATCAGCTCTCCCATTGGCTGGTTGGGTTGTTTATCCAGCTGTGGCCCCTCCCAGTTGCTTGGGCCAGCAGCTGCTGGTGATAATGAGCCCAAACTGAACCCAGGCCAGGTGGGTAAGGCAGAGCTAGCGCTCCTCAACTCACTAAAATGACCTTTGGGCTTCCTTCCCAGCAACTGTAAGAAGAAATCCACTTATAAATCAGTTGAGTTATAAACATCCATGTAAGTACTTGAAAGTTGGAAAACTTTCAAATAAGTAAAGCACAACTACAAGGAGAAACTAACAAAAAATACATCTTGGTAGTTTTGGTAGCAGACCTTAAAAAAAGGTTTCCAGTATGAAATACATAAAAAAAGCAAGAGCTTGAGTCTCTTATATTGCCTAATCTATTGCAGGTAGGACATCCCAGAATACAGATGCAACTAGAGATGGATTTTGCCAGCAATGATAGATATGGGAAGATAATGGTAAAAATGTTGGAGGGAAAAACAATGCTTAAAAGAAAAGACACATTTGTGATGTTTGTGCCTCAAAAGAACACATAGGGAAAGTATTTGCCATTTAGATATAAGCATTTATCTTTCATAATATTTTATTTTAGTACCTCTTTGTGAGTAAATAATCTTATTGTGACAGAATGAGAAATATTCATCCACTGCTAAATCCAATAAAATAATATTTGATTTTCTTCCAGCCCCGCATAGGCAAACTTGTTAAAATTTAGTGCAAGCTTTGTCTAAGTGAGGACTTCAGAGTTTAGCTTACTTGATTCATTTAGTAACATGTTCATTTGAGCTTTCATCCTGAAACCAGATACTTTGCTCCTCTACAGATGAAATCTATCAAATTAATTGGATTTTTCCGTGCATTGTGTGGGAGCGTGGTACAAACAATCTAAGCTTCTGTATCTCCTTAGTGGTCACCCCTAACTTTTGCTTCATGGCTGACTGAGGTATGTGAGAGCACCGAGGTGGACTAGAAGCACACCAGAAACACCAAACTCCATCATCACAGATGTGCTTACGGAAACAGGCAGAAGAAAGGAGAAGCTTTGAAAGGGGAATTTTAACATAAGCTTTCAAATCAAAGATCCGTTGTATAAAATTCAATTAAAACAAAAGGGTTTGAAATCAGATTTTGCCCTTCTTCAGTGGATCTTTTCAGGTCTGTTCTTTATCTTAGAGTGCTGGGCTCAGTCCAGTGATTTTCCATAACTTTCTGGGCTGTAACAAACTCTGTGCGAGTCGGTCCCTGGAAAAGTCTCTTTTTGCTTGTTCTCTCCAAGTTTACACCACTCCTTCTTTGCTACTTCGCTGCCGCCCAGCTCCTGCTCCGCACTCCAGCTGCTTCCCCCAAGTGCTCTCCGGAGGGCACACCTTCCTCTGAAGCCAATGTTCCACATCAGGCAAGGAATATCTGTCAGTTAAGGCAGGCAAGTAGCTTTCCTTCCTGCACCCCTTCTCAGCAGAGCAGAACACGCGGTAAAACAGAGCAGACTGCAAGCAAAGAGATTAAACAGTTGTGCAGCCCATTACCATACCCTTCCTTAATCCTGGCTCCCTCAGACCTCTCTGAATTCCCAGCTGCTGCTTCCTATACTCATTTCCTTTGGTTTGTTAGAAATAAGGTTTTGAATTCTTCTGAAATCAGACTTTATTTTCTTGAGAGTCTGAACAGCTCCTCACATAATGGAGCCCGGTTTTCTTTCACTATCCGAACACAGAATATAAATTATAATGTTAATATCCCTGGGTGGAATACTTTTTTCCCTTTAATATTTCTTTCTCCTCGTTCCTGCTTTGTGTTTCAGAGAGGTGTTTGGTGACAGCTTAAAGCAGATTGTGTTGCATGTATGTTAAGAGTGAAAACAGAGGGGAGATAAAAGAATTCTTGTTGAGTAATTGGCTGCTGTGCTCATGGGTCAATGTGCAATATTCATTTGCTGTAATTTCAATTTCCAGTAAGCTGTCCAATACATCTCTGTTTCAGTGCCTATTATATCTGTGTCATCATCTACCCTCAAACTAATAAGAGTAATTTCATTAGTCTGGACATTAAAAAAAAAAAGCAAAACTTTTGTCTGAAATGAATAACTCCCACAGATTAATCAAAGGCAATTATATTAGAAGTTATGTCTTCTTGTATCCTGAGTCATAAAATGAAATTCTCATTAAAATTGTATTACATTCATTACCCATGTATACCCAGATTCCCACAGATATACATTATATAAGAATCTCCATTTCAATATTGCTTGCAAAACTCATTTTGATTCAGGCCAGGATTTCAGCACAAGAATGTTCAGTTTGAGAAAAACATGCGATTCCTACGCAGGCAACTTGGATTGTTCTGCTGCGAATAAAAAATACTGCATTCAGCTTAGCAAAGGCCATCGTGTTCACTTTTCTACTCGTAAACTCCAACTAATATCCGACTACAGCTACCGACCACGCTCAGGAGGATAATTCAGTTGCCATTGCCCCTCTCCTATTTAAGAGATAACCTAAAATCGCTGGAGTTTGTGTTACACGGTGGGTTTTGTGCTATGAGGCAGCATGGCAAGTTGGGCAGAACCCTAGGTTAAAACTCTTCTGACAAGTGCTACCTTCTGCATTTGATTGGAATGCGCTCCCATTTCTGCCCTCTAACTTTTATCGTTCCTTCCCATTGAGCTTTGAGCAGGGACTTGCTCTTTCCATGAATCTATCCAGTGCCTAGCACAACGCAGCCCTGCCCTTGGCCGGGACACTGCGGTTCTGTGGATCATGAAAAATATTAATTAGCTGCTACGTCTCAGCCAAAATATTTGCCCTTCGAAGGAAAGTGAGGATTTTGCTCTTCCTATCAGTTGCAATAAGGACTGCCAACTACTTGCTTCTGCGGGGAGAAGTGCTACAGACATGTAGTGTTAGCTTTTTCCAAGGCAAGATGACTATTAGTGAGGTTGCTCTGGATGAAAGGCAAAGTTGTCTAAGCCTTTCTTGAGACCAGTGATGTATTAATTACTTGGATCCTGTGCTGGGCACTGGGGAGGCTGCAGCTTGAGCACTGGGTTCAGTTTTGGGCACCCCAAGATCAAAAGGAGCGAGTTCAGAGAAGGGAACGGAGCTGGGCAGGGGTCTGGAGAAAATGTCTGGTGAGGAGCAGCTGAGGGAGCTGGGGTTGGTCAGCCTGGAGAAGAGGAGGCTGAGAGGAGACCTTACTGCTCTCTGCAGCTCCCTGAAGGGAGGTTGGAGTGAGGTGGTGTTGGTCTCTTCTCCCAGGGGACTGGTGATAGGACAAGAGGAAAGGGGCTGAAGTTGCCCCAGGGGAGGTTGAGGTTGGACATGAGGAACAATTTCT
>WUAM01000311.1:1049938-1066224 GCA_024336885.1 Actenoides hombroni
AGGGGGTTGTATTTTCCATTCTAAAGGGGGGCTCCTGCCTTCCTTGGCAGATTCCTGTCTTTCAAACCAAGACAGGGTACCTGACTGCATCACGGCTGTGCCAGCAAGAGCACTTGCAAGGTGAGGTAGCAGAAGTACTATTGCTGGATTGCAGTGAAAGGTAATTGTCTGTATGCTTCTAATCTGGACAAGATGTGACCTATTTCTCTGAAATGTAATGAGGGAATTTAACTGTGCTTTCGAGCTACCACCATGCCAGGATGCAGGGCTCGACACACAGATGGAAGAAGACAGGAATGAAAGCACGTTTACCATCACACTCATTCCTTTCTCAGCACATTACTGCATGGAGTAACTCTTAGAGAAGAGAGATCTGTGAATGACAGCTGCTTTTGTGCTCCCAGACATAATATGGTCAATGGGATTCTGTTGTCATAGAGGGTCTTCAAATGCAGCTGGAACATTTCACTTTGCTACTCAGCACGGCACAGGACACTTGCAAAAACCTTCTGGCCGAGAGCAGAGGGTAGGAACAGCCTTGTAAGGAGCTCCTGAGCAGCAGAAGAGGCAGCACATCCGTGACCAACCTGTCAGCTCTAATACAGAAACCTTCCAGGATGCCTCTCGTGATGACAGGCACCGATCACACCAAATCCCCAAACCTGCAGGCTGCAGCTCCAGCCAGGGCTGCCCAGGCAGAGAGCACGGCAGCAGCAGCAGCAGCAGCAGGGGTTGAGGACAGGAGTCAGCCATGCAAACAAGCGTGGATCGCTGTACTGGCCACCCAGGCTGGGAGTTACACAACAGGGCAGGGTTTTGCTCTCCTGTTACAGCATGAGACACGCTGCTGATGAGTCTGGTTACACCTCTCTCACACCCTCCTTCTTCGTGCTGACCTTGAGATGCTTTCTCTCAGCTCCTCATGTGTTGGAACACATCCCGAGCAAATTCTCCAGAATTTGGCAAGACTAGCTCACGCAAATGATGGCTCAATGTCAACTGGGCTTATTTTTATTCATAGGGAAGCTTGGAGAAGGTGGTGTCAAAAAAGGTGTGGACAGAAGGATCATTTCTACAGATCTGAGAAAATCAAAGTATGATAGAACTAGATAAAAAGGGAGGTGGAAAAAATGGGCAGAAGTCAGTATTGTTCCCAGCAGCCCTCTGTGAAACACTAGATGGCAACAGCTACAAATCAAGGTGCAATGAAATGGGCACCTTCCTCCTTTATAGAGTTGCTCCAGTGTATCAAGACCTCGTGGGAACTTCCTCTGTCAACACTCCTCCTTTGTTCCCCAAAGTATTACGGGATGAGAAGAAGGTGGTGGTGGGGTTGTGTTGTTTTTGTTTGCTTGTGAGCTCTTTCTGTGGTTGGGTTTGGGTTTGGTTTTTTTTGGGGGGGTGGGGTGGTGGTGTTGTTGTTTATCTTGTTTTTTAGTTTCTTTAACTCACTTCTAGCAGTTGAGATGAGATGAATCCTATTTAAGATGGTAACTTCAGCTGTGTAACAGAAGGTGAAACTTGCCTACAGTAATCTCTGCTGGGAAAACTATGAGTGCTTTAGTCTATGTATTTTGTCCCATTCTGAATTGCTTTAAATGTG
Source organism: Actenoides hombroni (assembly GCA_024336885.1). Lineage (NCBI taxonomy): Eukaryota > Metazoa > Chordata > Aves > Coraciiformes > Alcedinidae > Actenoides > Actenoides hombroni. The sequence continues at coordinate 1,051,542 of WUAM01000311.1, forward strand.
TTTAATATATTTGAGCAAAGCAGGAAGGTGTCTCACACCTTTCCTGTAAAGGAGGGTAGCCTTGCTACTGGGCCAGGGGGATTTTTTATGATTTACCCCAAGACCACAGACCAACTTTTAGAGGACACGGCCCTGAGGTGACCCAGTTCAATTTGCAGCCACAAGATCATCTTGTCCCAAACAAACCTGACACACCTGAGGCTGTGATCTTCCACTTTTCCCTAGCTCACACCTAGAATGCATTTCTGAAAACTGCTTCAGCCACTTTTTAAAGCTCATAAACCCGTGACCTTTCTTCTAGTGTCGTTTGGCACTGCTTGTTCTGCAGAGGAAACATTTGCATGGGAGTACCAAAGGACTGAGTAAAATCTGTAATTAAGAAAGGACTCTTCCAGCAATGTTATGAGCTAGATGAAATAATTTCCTAGTAATAAAAGCTGTATTTGCTATCTGTAGCATGATTTAATCATAAGTTGCTAAAAGGACGCTGTGACCAGACAGCCTTATGTTCATTCTCAAGTATCTAGTCTGTAGCAGCAAGAACTTTTCAGGCCTTGTAACCTTATAAATAAATGCATGTTATTACATACAAATTAGTTATTGTTGAGTCTTTTTATAGCCTAATTATCAGCGTGGCACATACACTCCTTCCCTTTCGTTGGATCACGGGCAAATAGAATTGTTTTCTAAAACTGATTTCACTTCCAGAAAATTTTCCTTGTTGATAATTCTGTGCTTCTGCCTAAATCAGAATCATTCTGTCTGACAGAGCATTACGATAATTATTAACAGTAGCAGTAATTGTTAACAGTAACAATAATTATTATTTTTCTCACATAACTACCAGGAAATTATAAATCTCTAGGAAGAGCAATTTACCCAAACACAACTTTGGATGAGTGACAAAATACTTTCAAGAATGAGGTCATTAAAAAAGATGCTTCTCTGTTTTCTATGCTGGATTTAAAGTGTATTTAAAACAATTTAGGCATTTTGTAAACCAAGTATTGCCCTTATCTTTTTATCAACTTTTAATTACCTTAAACTAATTTATTATTATACTTATTACTAAACCAAGAATAGGTTTGCCAATTTTCCTGATATTTTGAACAATTTTGATGTGGAATCAATGAACTTGTGGTCATGGTAACATTTAGTGTGGTCACAATAACATTTAGTGTGGTCATGGTAATATTTAGTAGGCAGTTGGACTTGATGATCTTGGAGGTCGTTTGCAACCTTTATGATTCTGTGACTCTCTGATTGATTCTAACTTGTGAGTAGCACAGTGCACACTACAGTAGTACACCATGTCCTCAACCTGCTTCCTACCTAGTCACTGCTGTTTCCTTACAAGTGGCTCCAGCAGCACATTAAGTGACCTGACCAGCTCCTGGCATTCCCAGTTTGCTCTTTCCTGCTCCCCCCAGCACTGAGGGAAAAGCCTCATTTGAGAAGCCCATTCTTCATTGCTCTCAATACATGTGTTTGTGTGTTTATGTTCATGAAGGCATGGACGTCACAGCTCCAGCCAAAGCTGCTGGGGTTTGTGATCGTTCTCCAAGACCATTGTCTCTGGGCAGGCATGAAGCTAATCCCTGGGCTGCCTTTGGTACTGTGCTCAGCTGGGAGCACACAACCCAGTTGTGCTGATCCTGCCTGGAGCAGTGGACTATGAGCTTGACCAAGCGCCTACGGTCACGTGTCTATCCTGACAAGCCAGCTGACATCCCGCATGGCATTGGCCAACACGCTGGCAAATGGCAACAGGAGGTCCAGGTGTGACCTGAGCCCCGTGTCAGCATTACAATACAGATTAAATCCCCCAAAATCTGCCCTCAAAACCCAAACGTGATTTGGCTTGGCAAGGTGTTAGCGTAGGGAGAGGAGGGTAGCCTTGATATTGTCAGCTGGGGAAGGGTTAAACTGATCAAGTCCTCATAGCATCAGCCATCCAGGCCTCAGAGCCACAGCCCATCCCCAGCACTTTGCCACTCGGGAGGCTGTGGCTGGTGTGTTGCCTGCTCCCCTCCTGCTGACCAGCATCACCTTCATCTCCTCTGGGCTGGGAACATCTGTTTCCAGCCTGTGCCTAAGTGGTGGCTCTGGCTCTCGTGCAAGTGTTTAGTGTCCTTTGTGTGGGACCTGAATCATCCCTAGGCCATTTATTATCCATTTTAATTTTTAATAGCAACAGAGAGTTCTCTGCCATGCTTTATGACAGGCATGCTCTTGCTTGATTTGCATTTGTTGCTTTTTTGTTGTCGTTGCTTTTCACCTTTTTTTTTTCTTTTCCTTCCCAGTAATGAGGTTATTTGAAAGATTTCTATTCTAGTCTGTGTTGTTAATTTGTGTAAATGACATATTTATGCTTAGCGACACTAATTAGACCGTAACTGACCTAAGGAATTACTAGAAAACGAATTCTAGAAGTAGGTTTCTTTTTCCTGTTTCAGGGGCTAAAGTATTCTGATGAGGCTGAGCTACGGAAGGGGGGAACAGGCTGAAACCTTTGCAAGTTTGCCTTGACCAACATCTTTCCGCGACTCCTACTGACTCACTGTAGCTGCATCAGGGCTGAATTCAGACCTTTAGGTGGAACTGAGGACAGTTTGTGTCAGGGAAAAATAAAACGCAAGAGTTTACGGAGTCAATTCCTCCAGGTAAACAGGGAGGACGCTCACAGTGATGATAACCTTTTCCACACAAGCAGTTTGGATTAACTTGTTGGCACGACTCATACGACTAAAGAACGGTAAGGAAAAGATGAATAGAAGCAAGATCTAGATCACAGGCTATTATAATGGCTTCAGTCATCCAATTAGGAAATTCAGCTCTTGAAATGGATTTACTTTTATATGCCAGCCACGTGGTTTTACGATTGAAACACCCACAGTGCACTAAACTCTTGCTAGGAAGGTGTTTTGGAAATGACCGTAAATAAATAGGTGTCTTAATTCTTTCCACCGGTACATTTGCAAAGAGGTCAGAACTGCAGTGGCAATTTATGGGACAAAAAAAGAATAGACTTGAAATTAGTAAGAGTGTGAGTCCATTTTCTTAAGCTATATGAAGAAAGTTATAGAAACTTAGCAGTCAATATATTCTTTCACTGTGCTGAGTAAACGTAAAAAGAAAATGTAATTTGCTCACAAGCTATTTCATTGTAGAAAAAATTGTGGAAAGGGTATATTTTTATTAACTTATAAATATATGTGCATATATAGGACAATTTAAAGACTAGATTTCAAATGCTGATGAATGTGCAACTGCCACGCATATATTACAATGAAACGAATAAGCTTTGGAAAGGATGAAAAGTTAACTTACACATTTCCAACATTTGCAGCCTGAGTTTTAATATAAATACAGCACTAAAGAGAAAAGACTAGACAATTGTCAGTGCTGAGGGTGCCCAGGTACAGATGTTAGAGGTACCATCTTTAAGGAGAGACGTTAGACTTAGGAGGAGTGACTGAGGGAGCTGGGGTTGCTTAGTCTGAAGCAAAGGAGGCTGAGGGGAGAACTTCTCACTCTCTACAATTCCCTGAAAGGAGGTTGGAAGGAGGTGGGTGTTGGTCTCTTCTCACAAGTCACAACTGATAGGACAAGTGGAAGTGGCATCAAGTTGTGCCAGGGGAGGTTTAGGTTGGACATTAGGAAAAACTTCTGTACTGAAAGGGTTATCAAAGGCTGGAACAGGCTGCCCAGGGAGGTGGTTGAATCACCATCCCTGGATGTATTTAAAAGCTGTCTAGATATGGTGCTCAAGGATGTGGTGCAGCAGTGGCCCTGGTACAGTTAGATAATGGTTGGACTTGATGATCTTAAAGGTCTTTTCCAACCACAGTGATTCTGTGAAGTGTTTTTCACCTAGGCCCAGATTCATGCTCTGTGCTGAGATTTCTGTGAAGTGCTGGAGATGACATACAGTTAGAAGTGCCAGGCTCCAGAGGTTGCTGGAATGCTATATCCTTTCAAGCTGTCTACACTTTACATTTTGGTTACTGATCCATGGAGAGTTTTCAAAAGCTCCTGGGTATCCTGGGTCATCAGCATCCCTTGTCTCCTGAAAGTCCTCTGCAACACCTAAGGCTTTGACAAGCTAATGAGGAACATGAAGCTGTGTTCACAACATTCCTGCATAAGGGTTTCCCTGGGGGGTGTGGAGAAATGGTCTAGTGCATAGACTGAACAGCACAACACGGGGCTCTCCTTGAGCAAAATAAAGCAAGCAACTCTGGCTCATCTAACAGAGCAGGCTGAAAGGCTACTTTCAGCTACTTACTCCTTACAACAACCACCACTGCTACAAAGAGGTTGTTAGCATTGGTGGGTAGCTCCTTGTTAGGAGTGCTATAGCTGCCAACTACCTTCTCCAGCTGCAATACACTACACAAACCCAGCAGGAAGGCTTCTGGTAAGAAACCCCAGAGGTGCTGGATTCTGAATTTCATCTCTGAGCATAGGACTGCAAAGGGTCAAACCTTTGGATGCAACATATGGCAGCACCTGACTCTCAGGGGTCTGGCCAGCCAGGGGAACAAGCAGCAGCCAGATGGATATTAGGGGCACCACACATTGTCTGGGAAGACTTAGACCCCTAATGGGAGAAGGAGGATGCGTTGCTGTCCACTCTCCTCACCCAGTAACTCAACATGGGGCAGTCATCGAGCTAAAGGGAGGTCTGACTCTGCCTGAAGGGGCTTGGAGCCATATTCTCCCTTACACAAGGTAGTCAGCTACACAGGTCAATTAAATTGTATGTACAACACAAAATGGGGTGAATTTAGGGCAGGGCTGGCCAGAAGAAGACCACAGATCAGAACTTAACAATGTCATTCCTATAGAGTGATAGATGCTATTGCCTTCCTCCCTGCCTGCTGCTGAAACACTGGAACTTCTTTTGCTTGGGGGTATGATTGGTGTACAGTGAGCCCAGACATCCCTTCTTTCTTCTGCTTTTCAAAACCACTGTCCCAGTTTCCACCCCCCATAAATATGAATAACTTGGGTTAGGAAAGATGGCAAGGATGAGGAGAGAAGCTTATTATCCTCTTCCCCACCAGCGATTTTTGATACCAGCTGCCACTGTGACATTGACACGGTGGGATCAAATATGATGAACCGCAAGGTGCCACTTTAACTGTCACTTCAAATTCCTGGAGTCTTCATACATTTAGTCATGTTTATTTATAGGATAAATTTCCTGTTTCTATATTGGCACTGATTTTAAACTGCCTGCGACTAAGCACTGCCTGTCAGAACGCGTCTCTCTTTTCCGAAGTGTGTATCATGGTGAATACCGTATCCAGAACCCAGAAAATTATTCTTTCCAGTCTGTGGAACCAAACATCTATTGTAGTCCAGTTTACCCTCCAGTCCAATTAACAGTCTTTTATCCCTCTTCATTCTAGCAGATATTCCTTCATGTTGCTGTGAGCTAATTTCCAGATTTTCTTGAGTGATTTTCAAATCACCTGACCATCTGTTTCGCATTTAAGCATCCCAAGATGCAGTCAATCCAAATATGTAGGGTATGTTGTAAATTATGTTCAGAGCTACTCTTTAAATTACCTGGGGGGTTTTTTTTGGTGATATTAACTATTCCATATGTAGGCCTATAATTGACTTTAAAACCTGTAACCACTTTGTTATCTGGAGGAAAAAACTCAGTGTTGGAATAATGTAGATGAGGACAATGAACAAATGAATGCCTAAAGCAGACTAACAGAGTAAGTCCAGAGAGATCAGTTAATGGTCCCTCACCCGGGATGAGCGAGATTGGCAACCGTGATGTTCCAGCTAGAGCTGTGTCACGTGGGGGATGATAAAAAACCAACCATTTCCATGCTCCATAAGCAGTAGGTGAGTTCAGAAGAAGGAATAAACCATAACCTGGTGCCTGTGAGTAGGTTACCTTCTGTTAGGTGTGTTATATATGAACTTGGGTCTGTGTTGAGCCTAGACCAGATGATCTTACGTCCCTTATGTTCCAGAACTACTTCTCTAAGACTTTGTAGGTCTATGATGTTGAGGTCTTCAGTGATCAGAAGTCCAATGAATATTTTCATGCAGAGAATAATGAGTTTTTTCACATAAAATGCTTTTTAAGTTCAGCTTGGGTTTAAATGAACAAGTTTTAACAGAACAAAAACCAGAACAGGGGTTTCTTCTGCCACAGGAGTCCAATGCAAGGATTGACTGGGCTACAGAAAGTCAGAGAAACTTCTCACTGCAGGAGAAAGTACTTCAAAAAAATTTGCTCTGCTGTCTTGACAGACCTCTGTGAAGAGAATGAATGCACCAGGCTCTACAGCAGTTCATCTGGGGCCTAGGATTCACTATGTATTGCTAAAAGAGAACATCAGACCTATGTGAGGCTGTTGTTAAGTGTCCCTTGGCTCCAGAGCAGACTTACCTAACGAGCACTCAGACCAAAGCAGCACAATTCCAACAGTGTTTATTTTTTCTGTGCAGGCTGAGCTCTGCTGCATACAAGGGTTTCTGTGCAGGACTGATGAATAAGAACTGTGCTTATGGATCCAGGGGGATCCAAGAAGAGCCAAGTCAGCAGAGAAAGACCTGCTGAGTGTGTTTGCTCTATAACAACCATTAAGACAATACAGCTGCATGAAATGCCACTCCAAACCAGAAATGGCTTCAGCTAATCATTTAGATGATGCTTTTAGGATGAACTGAATTATAGAATCATAGAATGGTTCGGGTTGGAAGGGACCTAAAAGATGGTCTAATTCCACCCCCCTGCTATAGGCAGGGACACCTTGCACTAGACCAGGTTGATCAAAGCCTCATCCAATCTAGTTTTGAACACTGGTGGGCCATCCACAACCTCTCTGGGCACCTTTCCCTGCATCTTCAACACATGTTCTTCAACCCTTTGTAGGAAAATGATTCCCATCAGCAGCACATCAAGAGGCAAGACAAACATATTAAAACTTCACCATTAAATAAGCTGTGGTATTTTAACCTTAGTTTAATTTGGTATTAAGCTGCGGTTCACTCAGCCTGGTCTCTAGGTACTTATATATACCACACTGGGTTACCCTGCCTTAACATCTCTTTGTTGTCCTCATTCCCTCTTCAAAGCTCTCTCAGGCCTCTTCAGCACTCACCTACTGCTCTCTGGGCAAGAGGTAAGGTGTGCTGAGGTCGATTCCCTGTAATACATGTGCAGACTGGCTGCCTGAGACACCAAAACTTGCCATCAAGACAGATCAAACAAGAAGGAGAGCTATTAACTTGCCGTGAACCTTCTCCCTCGGTGTGGTGCTAACCGAACCTTCTCTCTCTTGTGGATGTGCTGACCTTCAGAAAGAATGGCTGACCATGCAAGAACTGGAATATCTTTGTAACTTGACTCCTTTGGCAAGAAAGGCTGGAACTGGCTACCAGATTCAGAAGTTTCTGCTAGTAGAGGAGAAGGAATCAGCAGCCAGACAGCTGGACAGACAGAGAGACAGGTGGAGAAACTGATCCTTGGACCAGCAAGTCAAAATTTTATCTTAGTTTCATTTTTTATTAAAAATTTCTTTAGCAAGAATTGCACGTCTTGAAGCTTTTTCATTTGTTAATACCAGCCAGCAAGGCATTCCAGGGTTTCATGGATGGATGGAGATCTCAGTACGCTCTGCATGGGCTGAATGAAGCAGAACAAAAATGGGCAAACCCAGGGCTATCATCTTTGTTATTTAATATTCATAATACAGTGATACGCAGAGGCTCTAATCAAGTTTATACCGCAGTCGTTTTTCAGCTTAGTCCTTTTTCAGCAAGTTTCAACTCTGCGGTCCTGACTGTCCTTTCTAAACAAGGCTCTGAAAAGTCTGTGCTTTGAAGAAAGTTTAAGGCAAGAAATGAAGATTAAATCAAGTATGGAGCTTTCAGCCAGCTTCAGTTGCAGTTTGAGGCTGTCCAGGTGTGAGGAAGCAGGGAAATCATCACATGAATTAACATGATTTTGACACTGGTGGGAGGCCACTGACAGTGTTTGAAACCAATCTTCCAAGTATCTTAGAAAGGAGCAGAAGGAGACGAATATGGAGGAAATATTTTTGGGAATTCTCCAGTTCTCTAAAGCAAGAGAAGAGAGAAGGTGGCACATTGTGGGAGTTGGTTATGTGCCAGAGGAGAAGAATTCTGTTCTGTAGGACATCGAGCATCTACTTTGGATAGCTGCATCTGAGCCCTGGATGTAGCTATGTCTGGGATGTCAAGTTAGCCTTAACAGCTAAAACTGCTTTAAATATCCCATGGAAGTGACAATTTCACACAAGCTGGGCATGTAAGGAGTATAATTTGAGTTAGTTGATTATTTAGGAACTTAAAGGGAAACAGAAGCTTGTGTATGTGATTGGAGAGCAAGTCCACCCCACTAATCTTTGTTTCTTTTTCCCAGATCCCACTGCTTGAAGACCTCTTCCAGGCTCATCAAACTCATGGCCCCTAGAGCATGGATTCTTAAGGCCCTTCTGCATTAGACACCTTCCTAATTACAACTGCTTGACCATATTGATGCTTCCTGACACAGTTATGTGTAAATATTAAGAGTATGTTCCTCATTCTGCCATATTTCTGAAAACATTTCTCTTCTGAAAACAGGTTTAGTTTTGAGTTACCATTTAGGGGAGAAATGTTCTTCAGTAAGAAAACCAACTTCAAAACAATGTTTTGTTTATATCCAGTCCTTTCTTCATGAGATTCTTCATGACCACAAGTGAATACTCATGCTTGTTTAACTTACAGTTCTTATAGACTCAGTTTCAAAGAACAAATAGCTTCATATTTAGAATTAATTCAAGAGGGGGGTGGTGGGGTGGGGAAGAGATCTGCGCCAAGGAGAAGAGTTCTGCCTTCCTGACTTTTTAACTCAGTAAATTGAAACACTTCTATTGTTTTTGCCATCTTTCAAATGGAACCAGAGCTGCTGAACTGCTATTTAAGTGAAGGACTAAAAACCACTGTATTCATGCTTGAAAAACAGTTTCTACTGTACTGTGAACCACTTGTTTTTTATTTTCCAGTAGAAGAGCAGATAAAATGCTTGGTTCTGGCATTCCTTGGGCCTTCCTCCTCTCAGTTTTGAAGGTTTACCATTCCATTTTCATGTTTCATAGCACTTTAAGCACACACAGGCCTTTCTTTCTAGACTGGACTACTCTCTAAGAGAGACACCAGACTCCACAGTCTCATTTTTTTGAAGTTTATGCAAAAGCTGCTTCATACAAGAGGTTGTTTTGGGAAATACTTAGGGACACACACAGCTGTCAGAGGGAAATGTTCTCATCTTACTTCTATTGCTTTCTAGATATTCTCCATGAGTCTAAACATCTTTTTTTCCACTCCTCTTCATAAAGTTTGACAACCAGTATAGACTAAGGTAAGAATAGAGTTGCTAAGATTAATAGATCTCCTATCAAGCTGTATTAAAAAAAAGAAATGGAATTATTTTCAGACATTCTGACCTTCTGCAGGTCTTGCTAATTTTGTTCTTTGCCGTGAAATGTAGCTTGAAGTGTAAGTATGCTGCTTGCTACTCACATGAGTACACGCGGTTTTGCTGATACTGTGTCCTGTCCCTGGGCTGGAATGGACCTTTGGTGTGGATGAAGGAGTTTCCCTCAGTTACAGTGTTTGAGGAGTTCCAAAATTCCCTACTATGAATACGCATTTATTTCCACCAGCATGTCTTCCATGGACAAATGTACTATATTCATTGAAGGAGTGGTCCCTTTGACCACTGTTTTTCATAGGCAGTTCTAAAACCTTTACAACTCTGGCTACTAGAAATGGAAATACCAACAAAAATATTCTAGCAATTAAAACCAGAAATCAGGTTTTTTAAGACCTGCTTTCATGCACAGTTGTTGTTTTTTTTTTTTGTGACCAAGAATATTCTGCCTTTGTTATTTCATCTACGAAACTGTTTTGGTTGTGTGTGAGGTTTTGGTACTTGAAATTATACTAAAATACTTTAATTCATTCAAAAATAGGAACTTTTAAAAGAAAAAGAAGTGCTAGAATAAAAAGAAAAGTTGACCTTCTTTGGAAAGTCATATTTATCGTTAGTGTGTAAAGGAAAAAATAAGCCATTAACTACTCTTACATACACATCCTCAGAAATGCAGAGATCAGATTTTTTATTCCTAGATTTATCAGTTTGCAGTTGTAACTATCCAACGTTCACACGAAGACCAAGATGCCAGGATCAGCTGGACTGTGTATTTAAACACTGCAGTACGTAGCACACCAAACTTAAATCATTCCCTACAAGTGCAAGAGGGATTTAAAGAACGAGGAGGAGGTTGTGCATGGGGTCAAACAACTTACCCTCGGGCACACAAGAGGGCTATGTCACTGCTCTCCATCGAGCACATGCCAAATGTGTCCTTCACCCATAGCACTTTCAGTTTGCATTTATACCACCCATTATGCAGTCAAATAAATGCAGTGTGAGGTCCCATATATATATATATATATATATATATTCAGAGAGACGCATGTTTATTATTAATGTTGATAATGAGATATTAAGGTGTCACAGGGGATTGCTATGAGCAGCATCAAGGCAAGTCTATTGCTAGCATCCACAGTGGAATTTCTGCCAAGGAAATGGAATAAGGAAGATTTTGGGGGGGGGGGGGAGAAGCAACAGCACATGGTAGTGTGAGGGGTGTGTGGGCTGGGAACACTATCTTGGGAGATCAACAGTTCTACTTGTAGAGATGGAGAGTTTAGCCTGTCATATATCTCCCCTTTTTTTTTTTGGTAGATTTCCTTTTGAAATGAATTTCATGCTTATTATAGGTGCCAAACTGACAGCCCTTAAGATTGAAATTCCCTCTTAGAAAATCAGGTGTAGCAAGCAGCAGCAACAGAAGCTTTTTCCACACATACCTGTCAGTAAATCTCCACCTCGGCCAGGCAGGGATGAAAAACCAGTTAAAATTCATCGTTACTCTCTGTACTTTGCCTGGCAGCAAGAGGACATCTACTGACATTTGTTTCTGCTTCGACTTTCGAAATGAACTGGGATCGACATATTTGTGTTGGGTCACTGACAAGCCCTAAAGAGGAGTAACATTTGATGGCATTTATCTCACCTTGTTATTTGAGAAGTCAGCCCATCTTTAGCACTAACCACGTAGCACCATCGTTTACAAGGTAGTAATTAAGTTCCTAAGGGTCTTAAATGCCTCGCAAAGAAGCTTCTTACAGAAGAAGCTGAATGAAGCAAACTCATTGTAGGCCCAAATACTTTCCAGAGAAAACACCACAGTCTGCATAGCTTTGTCTTTGGGTCCCCTAATGTTTTTTCTCTTGATTCTCCTCAAAATATTGGTTTCCAGTACCTAAATTCCTAAAACTCCTGCTGGTTTGCCTTTCTGTGGGGTAGCTGGATTGCCTGGTTTTCAGCTATAGTTTGTTCAGCTCATAATACAAAAGACAGGAGAAAAACTCCCAAACTCACCCATTTCCTACCTCTGCTCAAGTATCGATTCTGTCTAGTCTACTCCTGATGGATATTTGTCTTAGATGTTCTCAAATGCTTCCAAAGATTGAATTGTCTTTATTGCAAGAGTGACATCTGCAAAACACTGGACCATCTACTATAGCCAGTGGACTAGGCAAGGCAGGCAACCTTAATGGTGTGAGTGCTACCAAATAATTTCCTTACTAGGCTGGGCAGGGTTAGTTAAAACAGTTCATCCTGGTTTATTGAAACGGGGATTGTCAGTCCCCTAAGAAAATGAAGTTCCAACTTCCAGTTGTGTTCTATTGGGCTTCTGCCTGTATGAGTACCTATAGCCTAATGGAATCGTTACTTCTCCCGCAAAGATACAAAGACGGAGCAGCGTGTGAAGAGACAGGCTGAGATTAGACATGGGTTAGACTTAGGAAAGAAGCAGGAATGAGGCTAGTAATGATCTTTTTAATTCCCTAATTAACACTTGTAAAATGAGAACACGGTATTGATTCGTTTGTCATCTCTGCCTCATCCATCAAGTGTGTGTCGACCTAAGAAAAAAACTGAAATGCATCCAACTTAGAACTGAAATGGACTTTTGGATATAGCGGGGCTCGAAACTAAGGATGTGATTCCCCCGTTTCCTGGGACCTGGAAGTCAATGTCTATACTGAAACTGAAGCAGTTGTGAAAGGCCAGGTGAAACCTGCCTTCCCAGCCCTGTGACTTGCTGTTCTTTATCCTCTGCCAGCAACTCTTAACTCCTGTAGCCGCCTAGAAGAGAAATCCAAATGGAAAAGAGCACACAGGCTCCAACTGACCACAAATCTCCTCCAAGCCACCATCTCTTCTGCGGCTGCAATAAATTTACAGCGGCCAACAATGTTGCCTATTCTGCTCTAGACACCAAGACTGGCTGAAACTGGGTCGTTAGCAAATCCACAAACCACAAATCTGGGGAACGGGAGCGCTCCTGGAAAAGGTCCAGAGTGCAGAGCAATCAAGTGCCAAAAATGAGCTGTCTCGGTACAAAACTGATTCCTTCGTAGAGGTTTTACCACAAAACAGATGGAGCCAGTGACAATCTCCTGATAGCCACCTGAGAGAACGTGTGTGGAGACAGAGATGACAGGAGGGGAGGATCACAATGCTGAGGGGCTCTGTGGGCAGTGTTCAATGTTCCTTCTGATTACAACTTCATAAATGTGGTCAGATTAGAGATGGGAAAAGGCACTTGAGAGTCACTCTGCTTTTTTAGTCTGTAAAACGCTCTGTTTATGTTTTGAAATGTACACAGAGATTTCTCTGGAACAAGTACCTTGGATTTCTGTGTTACATTTTCAAGGAAAAAGAAAGGCAAAATACAAAATTGCCAACCCTCAAATCTCCTTCTAAACTCTAATTATAATGTCTTGTCCTGGGAAAGCCTGCCAGACTGCTTAACACCTTTATGGCTTGATCCTAGGAGCTCAATTTGTTATTTGCTGCTCCTTCTCCTGTCACTGGTCAGGACAACATATCTGCTTATATTATTCCTAGCAGCTTCTCCAGCACACGCTAGTTAAAAAAAATCAATCACTTCCTAGATCCATCATTTCTGTCCTGCTTTTGGGCTACATGTCTCAAGTGCTAATCTGCCGGTGCCGGTCTAATGCCGATTACAGCGGTACCTGCTTTTGCCACTTGAGGAAAGAAGGGCTTGCCTCGTGTTTCTTCAGCCAAAGCACTTCAATGAATAGATGCTATGGATGAATAAATATATATCTCTCGCTGACAGTACACAAGTTCCCTGGTGGACATTTACTTACGTTCTGTAAATTGTCACATGGTTTCACAAGTGCTCTGGGAAGACAGTTCTTCAAAGTATCAACTCACCAGGCTTTGTTTGAACTACCCTTATTTTAGACTACCTCCAGCTTAATTTCATCCTATTACTTATACTCTTAAGTGATATTCTACATCATTCTTACCATTTTGTTGCATATTCCTCTCTATATGGCATATTTAGCCAAGATAGAAATTTTCAGTTTTCTTATTGTTCATTTGTTTCTCAAGTTTTTTAACATACACTTTTGGGTAACTCTTTTTGTTTTGGTTTTTTTTTTCCACACTTAAACATGAAATCATATCCCTGAAGTATGGGGAACAACGTTTACCTAAGCACTGGCCTATTTTTGTGCCACATCTTATTGCAAGCCACTGTACAGTTTCTTCTCATCGTTCTTAGAACTGTACTTTCCAAGTTCTGTATGGAACAGATAGGGCATTGATTTGACTGATCTGCAGTTCCTGTTGGTTCTGTTTCCTTACCCATGCTTCCCAAATCCCTTCATTCACGTATTTTTGCTCCACTTCCCCATTTACTCTGCTGTTCACAGCTCATTATTCTAAATTACCAGGAGACACACTTTTTTGTGCTGTCTCATCGAAGACCCTCTGATGCCATCAAAAACACAGCATGGGCAAGAAACAGAAGATCCTACAAGGCCCTACCATGGGGAATGGAGCTGTGAGAGGCACTTCATTGTGATCTTCCAAGGAAGCAGAAGAATGGTGGAAGAGGAAAGTTGTCACAGTTGGAAACAACCCCCTAGGACTGTTCAAACAAAATTGGAACTTCTCTAACTTTCATGTAAACCCAGATTAGGAAAAACTAAGATGGAAAAACAATCTTCTTTGCTCACTTTCATGGTGTTAAGAACTTTAAGTAACTAGTATTCTGAGGATGTGTGTCTTTATTTCTTATTAAGAAATGCATATATTTGAATATCCTAAACACTACAAAAAGCCTGGTATTTTTTCTTTCAAAGACAGTCTATGCCAAAGCAAACCTTTCAACAAAGCAAGTTTTCCTTAACTGACCTCTGCTTTGGTTTTGTCCTAGAAGAGACTCTGGGAAGGACGTTGCAGGTTCCAGATTTACTCTGATTCTTGCTCATTCTGTGGCTCTCAACTGGCCATCCATTATTTATGGCAGCACAGCGCGTACCTAGATGACCCTGAACAAGCAATGCCTACAAAACGAAGCAGGATCTCTGCGTAGAGGGTTTTTACAGACTTAGTGGGCTACTTTGGAAAGTTATGGAAAACAGCTGAGATCTCACCACTCTCCTCTCCTAAGTCTGTGTAGAGCATACCCGTCTTTAGAAAAAAACAAACCTAAACAAAACTCCTCCAAAACACCAACAAACCCAC
>WUAM01000311.1:1066324-1085494 GCA_024336885.1 Actenoides hombroni
AAAAAAAACCACCCCAAAACATGGAAAATGTTGCAGGCCATATCAAAGTTTTGAGCTGCTTGGATGGCTAAAGGGATGCCATCTAACTTCTGGCACTGTGCTGCACTGCATCACGGGGCTGCTTTCAGAGCAAACAGAAGCCCCTGTCTCAGTATGAACATCATGTCCCCGTGTGTTGTTTACCCCTGATCTAGATCAGTGTTAATGAAGTCTGCACATGATTGGAATTGGGTGTTCAGGGAATCTCTTTTTTTTCCCAGAGAAGTTTCTAAGGTTTTTAAGTGCGGTATTGGGGTGTGCCCTGGTGTGAAATGAAGTAATGAAGACTATGTGATACGCTTCACAGCTCTTATGAAAAATTCAAGAGGAAATGCTTTCCTTTTGTTCACTGCCAGTTCATCTAGTTTGCAGCTAGAGAAAAGAGAGATGATTATTTTGGGGTACTTTAATGTGTGGGAGCTTTTAAGTGGATATAGATTTGTTCTGTTTGTTGTCAAGGTGCCAGAAGTTCTTGAAGCCTGATAATGCTTTCTCCATGTTTTATTCAGGTTGTCATCAGTAATGAAATATAATTTAATTTTACTTTCCTATTACACTTTTCTCATCTCACTATCAAAAAAAAAAAGTGTGCGGAGCATTTTTTTATCACTGCTCACAAACAAGGGAGCTTTAAAAACAAATGTATGCAAAGAATTAATGTTTTTGTAGAACGGCTTTAATTTATTATTTAGCTCTATTTCTCCAGTGATAGCAAGAATATGCTCTTTATGAACATCATAGTATCCTTAATTCTCAAAGACAATTTACATATTAAAAATAAATTGCAAAATCCCAGTAGGATTCAGCGTGTTGACATGTTTTAGATTAAGGATGGTAATGCTGATGACTGCTAACTTTTAAATAAGTAAGTTAGATGGGAAAAAAAAATAAAGAGATTACCAAAAGCTGTGTTAAAAACCAAAAACAACAAACCATAAAAAAACCACAGTCCTTGAGACAGTTTGGCCTTTTCTCTCCGGGATGGGATCTCAACACTTTCCTTTGAACTACTGCAAAGAGTCTTTAAAAAAAAAAAAAGAAAAAAGGCTTCTTAAGATGGCAAGCTGCAGTTTGGAGAGAGACTGCAAATACATTTTCCTAGAGGTTCACAAGGCCTGGAGAGTTGTTGTTGACCCCATCCCCGTGGGAGCTGGTTAGCCTCTCATTGCCTAGTCTGCTGTTTTGGTAGCCTTTAGTGTAGTCTTTGTGTCAACTCAGTGTCTAGCCACGAAGGCAGCAGGCTGGCAACAGAGAAACTGCCGCGCCGGTTCCTTCTGGTCAGAACTGGTAAAATTACCAAACAGGACTTCCTGAAACCAGCGGGGTAGTTTTGTCCTACTTATCAGGAGCATTGATCCTCTTTAGGCACTTCATCTCTAGCCCCACCGTGGAAGATCATCCGTCCCTGCTTTCTCCCCACCCCCGTGTGTCATCATACGGACTCACTTTGTGCTCTGACTGCCTCTGCATCATCATCTCCTGTCGTCCTGACACCCCTTTCCTCACAAAAATCTTGATCCTTTGTAATCAGCCACATTCATTTCCCCTTAATCTTCCTCATCGTGCTCCCATAACTCCCCTTCCTGCTCCCAGAACTGCACTTTCTTGAAACAGACCTTAAAAAGAACCAGCCCTTTGGCTATCAGGTACCTTTTCTGTCCTTTTGCAGATTTTTATTTAAATCCCATTTCTTTTGCATTCCTTCATTAGGTTGCTGTCAAACCTCTGTGCATTTTTGCCTCAGGATAATGCATTGCATATGCATAATACATAGTTTGGATGTCAATAGATTTTATTACAGTTTAGGGTAGAGGTTCTGCTTAATTTCAAGCTATCCACAAACTAGATAGTAAATTGTTGTCTCTGACAGGAAGGTTATACTACAGGCTAAATTTTATCTTGAGTTACATTAAAGCATCTTTCTACCAGAGTCAGAATTTGGCCTATAATGCATTTGGGAGCGAAACAGAAAAGTTCTGGTCTCCTTATCAGACGTGACATCCAATCCTGTTACATTACAGATGCACCTCCCTGATATAAAGAAAATGAAAAATACCCAGTTCATGGTGAATTACTATGGTTAATGTTATCTGATGAAATACATGTGAATGAGCAGAACCTAGAGGGAAGGCTGGACTGGTGAGGGAGACGAGGCAGGCAGGGAAGCGTTGCTACATGCCAGAAGAAGGGCAAAAGCAAAGAGAAATGTAGGTCAGCAGAAAAGGCAGGAGCAACAGCAGAATCCTGAGACAATTCCAAAAGAATCGTGACAAAGTGGCCTGCAACAGGGTAATTCCTCATAACGTCTCAGAACACAGCCAAAGCAGATCTACACCCCAGGAACCGCCGCAGCCGCATCAGTCCTTTTCCCCTTCTCTCCCCACGGCGCGAGAAACACAAGTGGCAGGTTTGCAAACTCACCTTTTCCTCTCTACTGGGTCCCTCATTTCTGAAACAAACCTCCACTTGGGAATATCACCAGTAATTCTTCCCTGTCCGCCGAGAAACAAAACCGAGTGAGACACTGATGTGACCTCCCTCTGCACAGAAGGATGGCACGCTTCTCACCTGCCTTCCCACGCTTGACTATCGTCTCCCGGACTCCAGAGTTCAGCAAGAACTCCCATGGAAAGAGGGGGACAGCACAGCTTTTGTGTGTGCCCTGTTTTAAGACCAGGCTCCAGCTGACTCCATAAGCTGCCTCTTCCCTTTCCCATGTTTGTATTCTGCTGACGGAACAGGAGTGAGGAGTGTGAAAAGTTGCACAAGAATTAGGAGCACGCCCAAAATTGGAAGATTCTGAAAAAAACCCAAACATCTGGCTGGGTTCCTGTGTCCCTCTCCTTCCCAGATTGCTTCCTGTGATTTGGTTTCTAGTACTCTGTACCACACAAGCAAAAACGTGTCAGACGCAAGATCGCGGGGACATTTTCAGGGTTGGTTCAGCTAAAGAGATCCCACCCAGAGGGATGCATCTTTCCTATACAGAGCAGGCTTCCTGGCAGCAGATATTTGGAAGCAATTAATCACATCAAAGACAAACAAACCTAGACATAAATCATTAAACTAACAAGAACATGATCTGCTTCTCTACCCCCTTCCATCTCCTCATCTGCCTCCATTCTGCTTTGAAGGAAGGCCCCAGGCTTGCAGGGAAAAGAAAATGTTACCAGCACATTTCATGGCTTATAATGATAGCAGGAGGGCTTGGTTTATTTTTGTTCCCTTTGTATTTTTTCCCCTCCCTTGTGTGACTGTGATGTGACTCTGTCTCTCTGTAGACCTTCCACACCGAGAACTCCAGCCATATATAAAGAGAGCGCACTCTATTCAACCATCATTAAACATCATTTGCAATCCTGGGCTTTATCATCAGTGCACTGTCCATTCAGCAAGTTTTCATGCTTGAAATACCCACGCTGACCCTTGAGATATGTCAGCTAGTTTGTGTAACAAACTGGTGCTGATAACATGCCTTTTATTACTACTGTCTTCACCGGCTCGGCCCTCATTCGCATTCATCGTACAACACAAACCCCTTGCATCTCTGACCTTATTCCCCATGACCTAGTTGTAATGCTTGAGATTTAACGGTCTTATTGTTGAGCTGCCCTTGGAGGGATTCTTACACTTTTCCTACAGAAGTCTCCTTGAGCTGCGGTGTCTCATCACAGCATTTGCGCTTCAAAGTGTTCTAGCAGGGCCTAAATCACCAGCCATCTCACCAAACATGTCTTCTAACTGTAGGAGAAGTTCAATTGTGTCCTTCACAAAGGGCAGTTATTTTAGGAAATGAGAATAAATTACAGAAGGCCAGGCCACAGGCCCTGATCTCTGCCCTACTAATCCATTCTCTTTTAGTGGGTCCGTCCAGAAAAGCCCCCAAGCTGGCTGGTGCAGGAAGCACACTCCAGTTAACTCATGACAAGGTGATGAGAATCTTTGCAATGGAGAAGGGAAGTTACCCAGCTGATTATATCCTTGTTGTTTGTAAAGCAAATAATGACATTTTTTACACAGGTAATACTGAGACACAACTGACTGAGGGAACCTGGCAGACAAAACAGAAGTCTTGGAATTTGACTGGGGTTGACTTGAAAAAGGATGAGTGTCAGTGTGAGTGCAAGTCCATACGTGATGAGAGCACAGTGTGCAAATGAACCATCCAACTACAACATCACCGTTACAAAGGAATATCCAGTGCTGCCCAGGGGGACACTAGAACTAACTATGTGTAGACTTTTGGCCACTGGATGCTTCAATCCCGTGGAAGCTGTTTAGTCAGGAACATGCGGTTGTGTCCCATAGGCTGCAACCTCTGAGTAATAGGGAACTTGAATTAACTTGAATTGCTGCTGTTTGATTAGCAGAAGAGGCAGGCCCTAGTGAAAAGAGCCAGCACGTGATTTCCTTAGCTCAACCTAAGTTCCTTCTCCTAACTAGCAAAGATCTTGTTTATTAGAAAGCCAGATGACCCAAATGATAACACCCCATCCCCAAACTGAGGAAACTTATCTAACATATAGCTAATCAGTCACTGATAAGTTCCAAGTCCACTTCTACTTAAAATCCCTTTGAGAAGGACTCTTTCACCCAGCTTCAAGCATTTGCAATGTAGACACCTCTGTCTGAACTAGCTCCAGGTACAGTCAATGGAGAGAAGTAAGCACACTCAGGATGTGATTCATCTGATCTATTTTAGCTCTTTACCAGATGAATCACCTCTTGCCTGCTTGTCCCTGACTACACAGGAAGTCTAGATTCCATGTTCAGTTGTAGACGATTACCTTGGAGATGTTTCTGCTGGAGCAGATGTGCATTATCCTTCAGAGCTTTTTGGTATTTTGCATGGTTGTGTGAAGAACTGAACCTCTGTCCCGTTCTCGAAATCAAAGAGGATTAACTGAGTAATGAGAAAAAGTGGCTACAGTGACTGGTGAAGCAGAGATGAGTCCACCCCCAGTTCCTTCTGCCAGCCCAAGAGGTAAATTCATGCCTAGCAGATTTAATGCCACATATTATGTCACCTACCATGCCTGGGTGGAAGGCAGAAGCAGGGTGGATGGGGCCGTAGCATGCACCATATTCTGCAATTTGACTTCTCCCTATTCTAAAACTGTTGTGGCTAATTGTGCAGAGTTGCCTAGACTCTGGAAGCTGCTGAAGTAGCAGAATGAACCGGCCAACTGCTGCCTCAGGGGTATTTCACCCGTCTCTGTAAGGCCACCAGTGTCATTTCTATCTGATGGGGAAAAGGGCATCTAGAAGAGGGAAGTTTAGTGAGTAAGATAATTTGGGAATATGAGGCTGAGTGATGGGAGGACAGAAGAAAAGAGAGGTTGTGTTCCTCTGGGAGAGCTGGTCAAGAGGATTTGTAATATCAGGCAGACAGTGATAGTGAAAGTAAGCAAAAGAAGGGAAACTAAGGACACTTAACAGATATATAAAAAAATAAAGGCAGGGCTGGCAGGAACAAGGATCTGGTTTTAATAGTCTCAAGAAGGTCTAAATATAAAATGTGGACTGATGGAATGTTCACTGCATGTATTTACACTTGTGAGTGAGGCATATCTGCTGGCAGCATGAACAACCACAGCCCCCTGGGTCCCTTACCTCCACAGTTCTCATTACATCAGGGCTGCCAGCTCTCTGGGAAAGCAGACTTTGTCCATGTGCTTCTCTGAGTCCAGCTGCACGGGACACTGGCTGTTGGGTACGACGCGAATACCAGTGCTGAAAAGAGAAAGAAGACTGACTCAGATATGACTCTTTCCTCTACCCTTTATTTCTTTATTTCCTTCCTATTTTTACAAGTCTGAAAAAGTCATATTTTTAGGATAAGCTTAGTATAGTCTCAGAATAATTGAGCTTCTCACTCAGAATAAATGGGTTGTTTGGCATGTCCTGGCAAAAAAACCCAAAACATTAAGTAATGTTAGCATTTTAAAAACAAAAGCTGAAGTAAAGAGTGAATCACAGAGAAAGAACTCGGTCATGTGTGCAAAACCCCTTCACCATTTCAACAATCCGGGCATCGAAAACAGCCACCTTTCCATGGTCTGAAGAAGACAGAGGCACCAGGAGAAAAAGAGATAAAAGGACCACTATTAAAAACACCATGCATAGGAAAGGACTTCTCGTTTTCAGAATAAATGGTGACAGTGGTAATCTGCCAAGAGAAGACTGGCAATTTCAAAAGGGTTCCCAAACGCCTTCCAGCTATAGAAGCACCATGGAAATGTAGCCACTGTCTGAAGAGTATCCCCAGATATATTAGGTACTCTATGGAAGAGTAAGCAGAGTGATCATTTGGCCTGAAGAACCGCACTGTTTGCGGAGAACAGGCACGAGTCTGCCATCTGATCCACACAACAACAGCCAACAGATTTCACAGACCTGAACTTATCTGCTTTGAAGTGTGGAAGGGGTACATCAGAACACAAACACACGATGCTCCAGTCTTAGCCATTCCAAAGTGACCAAGTATGCCTATCTTCTAACCTCCCAGTCAGTACCACGTAAGACACTGAAGGTAAGATATGTTCCTTCAGCTCTGTGGCTTGATCAAGAACCTAAGCCTACTTTTCTGTTAATCAATTGTCAGGCTTTTGTTTCCAGAAAAGTTCTTATCTTGAGCAGCAACCAAAGTGAAGTGATTGACTTTTGAGAGTGGTTAATATCCAAACCCAGGTATTTTTTTTCTTCAAGAGCAGACATTGTCTGTGGGGGCCACTAAGATCCATAGTCACCTGAGGAGTTTTCAGAGAATTAAAGCTCTTAGTTCAAGAAGAAAGAAGTCACCTCCAGTAAAATAAATATTATACCCAAATTTCATAAAGTTGACAAGAATATTTGGCCCCTGCCTCCCCCAACAACTCTTGTGTCATCTGTCTATGAAGACAGACCACAAAGGAAATGCAGTTAAAAGATCAATGACCTTTGAACACACGAGTCTCTGAGAACAAAGTTGTTTTGTTTTCTTGTCACAAAATTTAGTATTCCTTGCGTGAAACACAATTTAGTCGACCTATTAAAATGAAACCATGGATCCCATTAATGAAAAGCTGCCAATTTAGCTTTTCTCCAATTATAGTATAAGGTTTGGTGTAGAAAAAAAACCCCAAACCCACAACAAAAAAGCCACACCAAAACCACTTATGATTTCTCCAGCCTTTCCATTCTCTGCAGTAGAAAAACAAAATGATAGCGTTTTCTTCAGGCAAGAGAACATGAAAACAATTATCTCCTTCTTCCCTTTTTAAATTCCCTTTTCCCTGTCTACATCCCCATCTCCCTCTGGAGAGGGATTATTATCAGGAATAATAAAATCTATTCCTTAAGGATAAAGGATGAGCAAACCTTATGGAAGGTGAGATTTTTCTGGAAGGGTAAAAGTGAGAAAACGCCTGGGTTGAGGTGAAGACAGCCCAAGAGGCAAAGCAAAAGCCACGCACGCAAAGCAACCCAAGGAACCCATTCAGCACTCCCCATCAGCAGCAGGGGCTCAGCCACCCTTTTGCCCAGATGTCCATGCTCCTACAAACCTCAGACGGTTCATTTAGGTCTTTTCAGTCTGCAGTGAAGACTTCTGCTTGCAGATGTTAAGTACGTGTCATGAACAGTATTTGAAACACAACAGAAATGTGAACAGCTCAGAAAATAGTGCTTTAATATGGCACAAACCAAGCTGAAATACAGGAAATTCCATTTAACCCTAAGAAAAAAACCCACTTGTTTTTTCACTGTGAGTGCAATCAAAGACTGGAACAGGGTGCCCAGAGAGGCCACAGAGTCTACAGCCCGGAGCTCTGGACCCAGGCCTGAGCTGCCTGCTTTTGCTGCCCATGTTTGGAGAAAGGTGAGGTTGGACATCACAAGCCTCACAGGTCCCTTCTAACCTCAGCCATTCTGTGCAAGTTCTCCCTCCTACCCCCTAACTCAGGACCCAGCATTTTTTCCTGTATGTGAAGAAGTTACAGCTTCCTTAAAAACCTTGCAAAGCCCTTGTGCCTTTAAGAAAAGAAAGTGAAAGCCTGACCACCTTGGGGCAGCTGTAAGTAGTCAGTCAGCCTGCTGACACAAGGCAGCATTTAGATGCCTGTTATTAACTGGACAAAGGGTCTGCTACCTAAGGGAAAGAAAAAAAAAAAGATACTGAATAATATCCCTTTGTGGAGAAACCCTTCTGAAAAAGAAGGCTGTTGTTTTCTGGCCTGCAAGGCAGTTAAGCTTTGTTATTTATTTATTCCTGGGCTTTGTTGCTCTGCTGCATTTTTTATGGGCCAAATTAGCGCCTGGTTAAAAGACTTTCACTGGAATGGCTGTGACTTGCCATATTCTAACCTGACCTAAAGGTGAAAGATTGCCTGCCTGCCTCCTAGATGGCTTTTTAGAAATCCATGCCTTGGGCTGCAGACAAGATAGTCAACAAAGACGACAGCGCACGTGAACTTGCCCAGGAACCACAGAGGAGATGTTCCTGCTGCTTCCTGAGGTTCCTTTCTTAGGGTCTGTGAGACACTTCTGATTTGTCTTCATATTACAGTCTTCATATTGGAGTCCTCTGCACTCCACTCCTGTTTGGCTGTTTTCACTTACATTAGAAAGAATGATAGTGCCCTCTTGATGGGAAAAGCTGAAAGCTCTGAGGATCCAGTTTTCCCACCTTCATTAAGCCGCAGGGAAAGCTTTAAATACAACTTCGAGCTTATTAGACATAGGATAATGCTCAAGAGACACGAAGACAAAGGAATCAGACTGTCATTGATTGTTATTTACCTGGAATTCATCCCTTTCTTTCTCTTATTTTGTCAATTGCTTTCTACCTGGAAGAGGTTTCTCTCTTCTCTGAAGAGGTTCCAGAGGCTGCAAAGAGGCCACGGACCACTCACTGCTGCTTGGAGGCAAATGATGCTGTGAGAGGGGAGCATCCTTCAGTGCTTTATCACTAGCCATAGGTGACTCCTGAGGGGAACACAGGGGCCAATACGTCGGGCAGACCCTTCTCACAGGCAGGTATGCTGTTCACCTTGGAGCACGGGTTAGGGGCAAAACCAATTTGTTTTGTTGGGTTTAATTCATTTCGCTGGACAAGGGCACGTGACAGTCACACCAAACAGGGCCCTGATCGGACCGATGGCCTGAATTGGGCATTCAGAAATGGGAAACTTCAAAAAAGCCACTGTTGTGACAGGACAGGGGTAATGGTTTTAAGCTAAAAGAGGGTAAATATAAACTAGATATAAGGGAAACATTTTTTACAACGAGGGTGGTGAAACACTGGCCCAGGTTGCCCAGAGAGGTGGTCAATGCCCCATCCCTGGAAACATTAAAGATTAGGTTGGATGGGGCTCTGAGCAACCTGCTCCAGTTGAAGATGTCCCTGCTTATTACGGGGGGGTTGGACTAGATGACTTTTAAAGGTCCCTTCCAACCCAAACTGTTGTAAGATTCTACGACGATGGGAATAGGATTTAATAAGACAAGAGCACAGAGTGCAGCTCTCCACTTTGCCATGCTTGTTCCACCTTGGCTGCTCCCTTTCCCACCTCTGGCCCTTCCTCTACACACCCCACATGCGTTCCCAAAGTTCCCTCAAAGCATTCATTCCACAAGCGGCTTTTCTGCAACCCCACAAGCCCCTTCAAATCATCACTTTGCTCTTTCCTGTGGGACGTGTGGGAAACTTGTTTCCTCCCTTCTTATCAGTTAGAAAATTCTGATTGAACCCTCTAAAGGCTCGAGTCATTTGTTCAACGGCCCCTCAGCCCGTGACCTGCGAGCTCCAGACTTTGCTGTTGTCTGTTATCTCTTGTTTTCCTTAGGGCTTGTGCATCTAGACGGTTAATTTATTATTTTCCCTGCCTCTTATCTTCGTCTGGTATCTTCCGCCGCCGTCCTTACATTCCGCCGCGTCAGTCAATTCTTGGATTAAAGAGTTTGAATTAAAAAGGAACAGAGAGGGAGTGTAGAGCAGATCTGAAAGCATGCTAAAGGCTTCGGCTCCAGGGGCACAGCTCAACAGCTGAGCCCTGCACTGCGTTTCAGGAGAGGTGCCAAACCTCCCCCTCCTCTCTCTGTTTCTCAGCTGTTTAGACCCCTGACAGGACAGGCCGAGGCGCTGTGGAGATGGACGTGCCGTGCGCTTGGTCTGCGGCCAGCTGTACAAAGGTGAGCGCCAGCGAGTCCCGGCCTCATCACACCGACGAGGAAATTACACCATGACAAAAATTACTATTTATTTCTGCTTTACGGCCAAGCCTCGGGGCCACAGAGGCTGGATAACTGATCCTAAATCATGCACAAACTCTATGGCAGACTGAGGAATGGACCTTTCCTCCCTCAAACCTCAACCTAGGGATTCAGACACATCAAAAAAAAAAAAAAATCTTAAAAAAAAATCCCCAAATTCACATTCGGAACCTTTCCCAAAGACAAGGGAACCAAGTTAAAAGATGAAATCCCTCTCTTCCCAGGACACTCCTCGACCTTTCTTAAGGCTTACCAAGATTTTCTTATTCTTTCAGAGTCCAAAAGCGTTTTCAAAGCTTCTACTCACAGCCAAATCCTTCACCTTGCTCCCACAGCAGTACAGAGAGAATTTAAAAGGCACTTCTGTACCAGTTTGCACCCCAGTGAGAAGGTCTCACCCAGCTCTAGTTAAAGAAGACAGAGCAGAATTGTCAGGGAAAAGCAATGCAGACACATTCTCACTGTTCCAGCCACATGACCCACGTTAAACTAGCACTGGCACGCCGGTGCCTTCCTCAGTCACCGCTGCCTTTGCTGCCTGGCTGCGACGCAGCGATGGCGACGCAGCCCTTTGCACTCAGCTGCTTGGCTGTCGTGTGCCTATCATGTTCTCCTCATCCTCACTCCGCTGCCCATGAAGGCACCAGCCTGTCTGAGGGCAGGCATCTGTCTGAACGCCTGCTCGGACACATCCTCCCGGTCCCCAGCTTTCAGGCTCACTGTCAAAGGGGACGGCAGACATCATCTGGAGGGCAGCTTCAAAGACTGGTGAAGATGAACCAATGAATAAATGCTAAGTTATGCTTTGTGGTGTCAGGGACTCTTACTGACCTTCATCTGCTGGCTGCCACCTCCTCTGCCTCGACCGAGCGGCAGAGCGGTCCAGGCTTCAGCCCTCCCGAATCTCTCCTAAAACATCCAATAACCGATTCTTAGCCTCCTCCCTTCTCTCAGCCCCAAAGAGCACAACTGGCACGTGGTAATGCAAACTAGCCAGCACAACGGGTCTGTTCACCTGTCCCCACCTTCAGCTCCCGGGAGGACAAAAGGTGTGGATCAGCAGCTGAAGTCCCAGGGGTGAACTGAACTGCCTGAGCGGCCACCGCTAGTAACTGGGGTGCAAGCTACACGCTCTACCAGCTGAGCTTTTCCAGAGGCTTCCATCTTGTTGACGATGTCACGTAAACTTGGTGTGAAATGCAAAAGCTGCTGCTCACCTGCATTAGTGTTTTATTGATGTTAGCCCATAAAAGACCAGTATGGCTTTGTTGCTAAGTGAGGGTTCCCAAATACACGTTGGCAAACCCAACGCAAGCGGAGCAAACCAGTTTGGCTAGAGTTTGCAAAATCCCCCCTTATTCACTAAAAAACCCCATTTTCTTGTTGAAGAACTATTGGAAAAGGAATAGAAATTTAATTCCAATGATCCCTGAACCACAGGTCTTTCTAAACAGGAAGGTGATTTATCTGAACATTTGGGTATTTGTATTGGGTTTGTGTGGCAAACTTTGGTAGCAGGGAGGCTACAAGGGCTGGCTTCTGTGAGAAGTTGCTAGAAGCTTCCCCCGTGTCCAACAGAGCTGATGCCAGTCATCTCCAAGATGGACCTGTCAATGGCCAAGCTAATCATAACTATGCAGCCATTTTCATGCCTCTTTTTACCCCACTTCTTTTTCCGTTTCATCGTATTTTTAAATTGCCTAGATTTGATACCCTTGTTTTGGTGATGTTTGTAAAACCCCTATAAAAATAATACCTTCAAATCTGCTACAAATATCTTTAAAGACAGCTGCGTGCTCACAGATGGGCAGAGGAAGGTCTCCCTCTGAAAATCCACATTTGAAGTAAATTTTACCAGGAGACAGACGCTCAAATTGGAAATATACTTTCCACCCCATTTAAAAAAATCATAAAAATACCACCTCTAAAGCCAGCCAGTTGCCGTTGCAAGTTCAGTATCACCCTCCCGAACAAAGCACAAAAAACCCAACAACAAACCAGGAAAGAAACGGTAGACAGACGAAGGAACAGGCATCTTACTGGAAATGTCAGACAACTGTTTCATGCCCTAACTACTGTTCTTATTCTTCGCAGCTGCAGCTGCTCCTGTTATCAGTTAGTAGTTGGTTTACAGCTAAAATGCTTTAGTTTATCCCATTAGGCACGGATAACAACTGTTATCAATTCACAGGCAGGCCTTAACTCAAATTTCAGGTGTCTGCATGTAGGTATCTGACCAAGCTGCAGGCACCAAAAAATGGAAATCTAATCAATACCTTCAGTATGAAACCAGCCTGGAGACATTTTAACCTGGTTTGTGCAACGGGTACTCTAAGGCAGCCCTCGTTTTAGGGAGTGGAAAGTTGCCTCTTGACTTTAAAGGAAGGCGAATCATGTTTCCTGTTCTGTTTACAGACCCTTCTCTTTGAACGCGTCTTCTGAAGGTGTTCACAGACCTGTAACTGAGCAAGAGGGGTGATGACATTCGGTTACATTTACATCCTTCAAAATCAAATAGGGAGTGTGTCCTAATTTGAGACAAATCCCGCAAATTAGTGGTAACTGGGACATACATCCACTGCCATGAGAAAAGTGAGTTAGTCCCTTTCCTGCTCTTATTTTTTTTGGTTGCTAGGGATTTATGCTGAGGAACCAGAGCCAACCCGAGAAGACTGAAACACCTGCTTTGGCTGAATATAGATTCACAGAGTCATAGAATCATTCAGGTTGGAAATGACCTTTGAGACCATCAACTCCAACTGTCTACTAAGCATTCTCAGGACCACTAAACCATGTCCTGAAGTGCCACATCTGGATGTTTCTTGAACCCCTCCAGGGATGGTGATTCCACCCCCTCCCTGGGCAGCCTGTTCCAAGGCCTCACCACTCTCTCTTTCCTCTTGTCCTATCACCAGTGACCCTGGAGAAAAGACCAACACCCCCCTCACTCCACCCTCCCTTCAGGGAGCTGCAGAGAGCAGTAAGGTCTCCTCTCAGCCTCCTCTTCTCCAGACTGACCAACCCCAGCTCCCTCAGCTGCTCCTCACCAGACATTTTCTCCAGACCCCTCCCCAGCTCCGTTCCCTTCTCTGAACTCGCTCCAGCCCCTCAATGTCCTTTTGATCCTGCGGTGCCCAAAACTGAACCCAGTGCTCAATCTGCAGCCTCCCCAGTGCCCAGTACAGGGACACCATCACTTCCCTGCTGCTGGACACACTGGTTTTGATCTAGGCCAGGATGTCCTTGGCTTTCGTGTCCCCCTGGGCTCACTGCTGGCTCATGTCCGTCCGGGTGTCCACCAGCACCCCCAGGGCCTTTTCAGCCAGGCAGCTTTCCAGCCACTCCTCCCCAAGCCTGGAGCATTGCCTGAAAGATGCAACTGCTGCACCACTGTCAACAGGGTAGCTTGAAGAAGTCCCTCACCTGCTGGAAACTTCTTAGATAGCTGTGTGTCTGTCCTCTATGGCTCTATCTTTACTAACAGATTAGTGTCAGTGGAGCTCCGCTGTCTGCACTGTTAATTGCTGTAGTGCAACAATTAGTGCTCACAAACAGTTGAGCACAGTTCAGGAGATAGCTCAGGCCCCAGTTAAATTCTGAGACAGCTTGCACACCGCCCTGCTTCAGAAGCTAAGTGAAATTATTTGTGTATGTGTGGGCATCTCTGTGCCAGCTCCAGAGGATGATCTTGAGCACATACCATTTACAGGCTAAAGTTTTTTCTCTTTCTAGTTCCTCGAACTTCTGCAAATGGAGTAAACTTCAGTGAATCTACAAAGGGAATATATATCTTTTCTTGAAAGCCAGCCTATACCATCAATCTTTTCATAAGTGAAAAATGTTAGCATTACTCTATGCATTATTTACACTCATATTTTAGCTTGCATTTGCAAAATCTGCATTTTTTCCTCCGAGTTCCACTGAAAAAATGATTGCAACGTGCCCCTCATCCATTGATTTAGCTAATGAGATCATTGTTACAGCCACAGATTTAGAGCAACAACAAATGGCTGTAAAATGCTACCAACGGCTGGAATAGATGCATGGAATGACCTTTTGGAGATCGCTTGAGGAAACCTTGTAAAACCTCTTTTTCTTGGCTAAAGCCATGTTTACTGCATAGCTAATGGGTTCTTTTCCTATGCAGTTAAAGGCAGTAATTTGGACTGACACCAGTCATAACTTTTCATTCTTCATGACAGCCCCCACCTAAGCTATTAATTAACCACCTGCTTAAGTTCCTGAAGAAATGAGCTGTCAACAGTTTTTTTCCTAAGCTCTAAGAGTGCTTTCAAACAAAAGAAGGCCTTAGGAGAACGAAATATCTACAGTATCCCAATTAATTTCACCAGACTGTTTCACAAGGTTCGTATGGAATTAAAAAGTTGAATGTTGAGAATATTTAGCAAACTTCTGAGCCTAGTCTCAGTCCAGTCTCCCACTACTAGTATTTGCTCTGTGTGTTTGAAACTCAGACTTAGTAATGTTATAGTAGCTGGGTTAAATATCATGGTAGAATAGGGCTGCTACTCATTATAATTCCTTTGAAATTTTTTTCTAATATTCTATTTTTTTTGTGATCTTTTTACCACGTAACTGTCTGAGTGAGTTGTGGCCCTATATTTTGAATCTTTTGTCTGCCAACACCTATAGAAGCCACTGAATGTCCAAAGACCTTTGAGGAACTTTGAAGTCAAATCCAGATCCAACTATTAAAGGTTTTTTTGTTTGTTTCTTTTTTTTCCTGGGAGAATCCGGTTAATTTTCTATAATGGCTCTAGTGTCCTATATAAAACTATGCTGTTTAATGAATTTTCCAGTGAAAGTAAATCCTCTAGCTCTCATCCAGGACCCTCCACTTAGTCAGGTGTTCTTGTCCTGGCCATCTCTGTGACCATGATGAGCTCCAGCCATGTTATGTGTGAACCATCGCTCACTCTTACTATTTCTCCTCATTTTATAGTTCCTACTTCTTACCAATTCCTTTCTTCCTGAGTTGCTTCTGCCCTGCAATAGACTCTGGAGGTCTTGTGAGAAAAATTCCATTATAAAGTCTTTTGCAGATTCTCATCTACACGTTTCTGGGTGCTGTAAGTAGAATGTTACTAAAACAAATATTTCCTGTTTTTATTATTGCTCACAACTAGAATTCTTCTTCACAGGTCTATTCATTAGGCAGTTGACAAAAGCAGATTTGTACAAAATAGATACCTGACCCCAAGAAGGTGTGAGTAACTATAAAATATAGGTCAAGAGAACTTGCAGATGGTCGGGACTTCTCAGGGCTAGTTTCCATGGCTTTCCATGTGCAAAGGAACAAGCTTTCTTTATTCTTAGGGAAAGCAGAATGTGCTCTGCATTCTGTAGAAGCAATTGGCTAGTTCCACCCAACTTCATGTAAACCCTTCATTAAGGTACCTAATTTAGGGTGTCATTTCTCTATCACTCCTTTATAATCAGTGCTGAGCGCAGGTATTTCAGCCTGGCTGTAGTCTGCAGCAGACTGTGTAATTTGCTTAATCCTCTCCACTGAACATAAGGAGCCCAAAGACTTTAAAGATGCACTGGTCAAATGTCTAAATCTATGTGACACAAATCTCTTCCACCATCCCCAATCCTTTAAGACCTCATCATATCATCAAACCATTGAGAAAGCAGTCACGTACAATGTTTAAGTCTTGTTGTGTATGGTGTAACTCAGCTGTCCATTTAAAGTTAAGCACTTTACTGACAAAAAAGACAAACAAATGTGAAATGCTTTGTTGGATTGGTATCTTACTCTTTCACTGATTTGCCCAAGGTTATTTTTCTTCTAACAAAAGATATTTGTTGCCTTTGGGAACAACTAAGATGAGACTCGTTCATTAGTTTTATGGACTTCATGGATGCTTTTCACAGACTTGGGGTATATGCTTTGTTGTACAGTAAAACACAAACATGGAAAAAAAACAGTTGCTGGTTAATCCAGAGTCCCATGGCTCCGATGGTTTTCAGCATTTCAGTTATAAGTGAATTTCATGTAACCTTTCTAGGTAGGCTTTACTCTGTAATTACATTTTGTGTTGTGCAAGAGAACAGATGCTTTTTAATTTCATTATATTGTAACTCAGCTACCCCTGATAACATTAAACAGTATTACTTAATTAGCAAATAGTAATGCCTAGAACCTCAAATTAGATTAAAGGTAAACTAGGTGTCGTGGTTTAGGGCCAACCAGCAAGTGAGCACCACCCAGCCACTCATTCACTGCCCCTTGGTGGGATGGGAAGAAGAATCAGGAGAAAAAGGCAAAAGCCTGTGGGCTGAGATAAGGAATGTTTAATAGGACAGCACAAAGGGAGAAGAAACAACAGTAACATAGAATGTATTGGGGTGGAAGGGACATCTAAGGGTCATCGGGTGTAGTCCACCTAGCTTATTGCAGGGACATCTCTAACTAGGTCAGGCTGCTCAGAGCCTCATCCAGCCTGGCCTTGAATGTCTCCAAGGATGGGGCCTCCACCACCTCTCTGGGCAACCTATTCCAGTGAGCTATCTCCCTCATATTAAAGAATTTTTTCCTAATGTCTGACCTAAATCTACCCTTTTGTAGCCTAAAGCCATTCCCCCTTGTGCTGTCACTACAGACCCTTGTGAATAGACCCTCCCCTGCTTTCTGATAGGCCCCTTTCAGGTACTGGAAGGTGGTATGGTCCCCCCAGAGCCTCCTCTTCTCCATGCTGAACAACCCCAACTCTCTCAGCCTGTCCTCACAGGAGAGGTGCTCCAGCCCTCTGCTCATTGTTGTGACTCTCCTCTGGACCTGCTCCAACAGCTCTATGTCCTTGTGTTGGGGGCTCCAGAGCTGGACACACTGCTGCATTAGTGAGGTCTCACTAATTAAACGATTTATGAAGCAAGGAGTATAAAACACAACACCCATGGACAGCCCAGCCCCAAAACCAGCAGCTCTGCCCAGAACTCACATACTTGCCCCAGACAGCCCTCCCTCTATATAGGTGACATGACATCATAGTGTAATATCCCATCGCCTGGTTCAGCTGACTGCCCTGCCTGGGGCCCCTCCCAGCTTCCAGTAACAACTGGCAGATAATGAGGACTATGCTCCTGACCAAGTGTATTTTTACAGTTGAAATGTAGGGAATTAGAGCTGAGAAGAAAAAGATTGACACGGAAAGATGTGTATCACCTCGTTATCTGGGCAAGCGGAGGCAAAACTTTGGCTCTAACACAACGCAAAGCTCCACCTGCAAGAAGGAGTGCAGGTCTGGAAAACCAGATGGAAGGTCGAGGCTGCAAAAAAGGGCTGAGGGTCACAGCAGACGTGAACTCTCCCTTCCCAGTGCAATTATAAACTGCTAATGCGGTCCAGGGTGTTTAAATAAAGGACTATAATATGGGAGATAGCACCTAATTAAGTTCCTCAATAAAATGCGGTTGAGAACAGAGGCAGCGTGTGCTGCTTTTGTTCATATTAATAAAAAACAAGGAGTCTTCTAAACCTGGAGAAGCTGAAAAAAGACAAAATAGCTGAGAATGGGGCAAAACTTCAAATGGTAAAAACATTTAGTGTTCAAGTGGTTTAGTTTATCAAATAGAATAGTGAAAGGTGATTTGGACACTTAAAGTAATTTAAATTAATGCCTGATTGGCTTTTTTTTAAGTAAGTCATAACGAGAACTAACCTCTGGACACTGAAGCTGGGAAAACTCAAATTAGGAGGAATTCTTTGCCAGGCTGATGGAAGTAAAGGATTCTGTGTTTCTTTATGTCTTCCCATCACATGATTTCATGTCTTTCTAGAATTCCTTGTTCAAATACCAAGTTCGAAGTCTCAGTAAAGGGTTCAGTTGTAGATATAAATGATACATCAGAGCCCATCTAAAGAAACTACTGTCACCCCAAAACACAGTCCCGCTCCTTCCCATCTTGCTGATTGTTTCTCTCTCTCTCCCCGCTAGCTCTCAGCCCTGTGGTTTCACTCTGCTTCTCAAATTAGACAGATTCTAACATCAGAATAGTTCCCCTATGATTCTCCTATAGGTGGGAGTGAGCCATTAAAGTAGATGAGCCATAATGCACAGCACCCTTGCACTCTGATAATTAACACGCCCAGTTACCCTGGAATTTTTACAGAACTGAACCTTCTGTTTTTGTAACTCTTTCATGCTTTTTCCAAGGTGACAAAGAGCTTATGACAGACTCACAGCCTAATCCATGGTTCCTCCAAAGCAAGCATTGGGTAATTCAGAGGCAATTCTGAATAATTAAAAACAATTAAATAACTTCATATTTACTCCATTACTATTTTATTTTGCATTCTGTTTTCCAACAAGGTTTTAATCTGCTGGATGTGTGGTTTTATCAGTTTCCATTTGGAATGTGATAAATATTAAAATTCACAGCTTTTCTCAAAACACAGTGCATAGGAGTTACAATGACAGTCTTCTGTTCATCCAGTTCTTATTTTAAAAGCTTGGGAAATTGGCTAATACATAATGTTAAATCCTGATATATTTTTAAATGAGTTGTGTATGGAAAAAGTCAATTCAATTACTATTTAGTAATAACCTCAACCTCTTGACATTTGGGAAGTGCATTATTCATCAAAACTACTGCTTCACTTTATGGTCATTCATTGATTCTTTATCTGTCTCTGTATTTATTTTTTGGTATTTATTTTTTATATTTATATTTTATTATATCTATTTATTTTGTATTTATTTTTTTGGTATAGCCTGCCTTCTCCTCACTTCTTGTGGTTTTAGGAGCACTTAGCTCAGTTCAATTCCTGTATATGGGTTTGATTCCCTCATCATCATAATTCTTATTATTATTTATTTATTATTATTATTTGTATCTTCTATGCCTTAACTAGCT
>WUAM01000311.1:1134375-1151746 GCA_024336885.1 Actenoides hombroni
CCGTTGCCCTTCCCTGGCCACGCTCCAGCCCCTCAATGTCCTGCTGGGAGTGAGGGGCCCAAACCTGACCCCAGGATCGAAGGTGCAGCCTCCCCAGTGCCCAGGGCAGGGGGACAATCACTTCCTGGGTCCCGCTGGCCACACTAGTGCCTTAAAACCAAGGACATTTGCAAATTGCTGCATATTTAATCATTTAAACTCCTTCCCTCCTCCTTCCCACATTTGGTACGAAGGCAAACGGCCAGCAGAGCCTTCACCCTTCGTGAAGTGTTACATTCCCAGTCCAGTGTGTGCCAGATCAAGCCGACAGCCTCCGAGACAAGCCTCTGGAAACACCAGGGTTGGTTTTAAAGTTCAGGACCCCACTCTGCAGGGCTCACACGGAAAGCTCCCCTAGACACTAACCGAGTCCCGTGCACAGTCACAGCTGCAGCCCTTCTCTCACTCCGTATGGATGTGAATGCCACATAGGGCTGTAGCTCGACCCCAGTTTAAGATTTTTAGGCACTTAGCACACCAAGCGTTAAAAAAGCAGCCAGCTCTGAATGTGACAGCGGGAGCTGCCGGAGCCAGTGCCCAAAACTACAGACAGGTTGACCCTTTCCTTAACAGTGACTTTCTGCTTTTGAAAAGGTAGGAACAGTGACTTTCTGCTTTTGAAAAGGTAGGCTCCTCTCCGAGGGCTGAGAAACGGCCTGGTCTTTGTGTAGACGGGCCGAGCGGACCGGGCAGGAGTTGGAATGGCACAAGCAACGTGAAAAAAAAAAAAGCTAACGAGTCTAATGAAGTTGAAGCACACAGGCTCAGCAAATCGCCTCTGCAAAGCGATGAGAAGTTGCTAGGGACGAGACCGGCCAGCATGCTAGAGAAGAGACCCTTCGGGACCCACGTTTGACGGCAGGAATACGACGCTTCGTGCATCTCCCTGAACGACCCTGACAAGGCAGCGTAAGGAGGGAAGAGCGCGCTGGGGGTTCGGGCCGAGTCTCAATCACCGCAAGCCTCGTGGAATAATCACGTGAAGAAGGCAGGAAAAGCACCCTGGAAATGCACCTCCCCAGCTTTGAGCTGTCAGGCTGGGCAGAGGGAAGGAAGGAGGGAAGGAAGGAGGGAAGGAGGGCGGGAGGAAGCCACCGGGAGGCAGCATCGGCCCTCGGCAGCGACCGGAGCGGAGCCTTCCCCAGCTCAGCTGCCACAGACGGCAAACACCGTGATGCCTTTGTTCTTGCCCTGGATGTTACTGGAAGCATTTGCACTAAAGGTGGGGTGTGAGGTTTTGCTCAGGACTGAAGGGGTCTGGGGTTTGCTTTCCGGTGTAGCATCCTCTGGAAAAGAGAAGGCTCCGGGGAGACCTTATTGTGGCCTCCCAGTATCTGAAGGGGGCTGCAAGAAAGCTGGGGAGGGACTTGTTAGGCTGCGGGGCAGTGACAGTGAGAGCAGACGTTGGCGGATGTGCCTGTGCCAAGAGCGGGCGGGAACAGCCAGCACAATGCACATCAGCTCCGGGTTTGATAGCTCTGCTCCTGCGAGAGCATGTCAGCTCCGAGGATGGATACCAGCAGCAACCCGAGCCAGTGACATTAAACAGTTGTGCTTTTTACGCGTGGCTTGTGCTCCGCTGCGCTCCCGTGTAGGAAGAGTTAGCCCGGGTGAGAGCCCGGCGACAGAGCCCGGCACCAGGGAACGACGGTTTGCTCTGCGGGGTGCTGGCTGTAATCCACCCCGCTGCTCTGGCAGAGTTCATCTTTGGACGCTTCTCTCTGCTTTGGGCCTTCAGCTACAAAAAACCCGAATCCCTTATAATATCAGAGGATTGTAGAGATAAATCAGTTTGTGATTGTCGTGTACTTTGATACTGTTGTAATGAGGCTCATATAAAATACTACAGAGAGCTCCTTGGAGCTGTCTTCTACACAAGAGCAGCAAGCTGCACAGGCAGAGTTGACACGCCTCAGGCACGAGGCACCTGGTAGCTTCAGGGAGAGGAAAAAAAAAACCCTGTTCATTTGATGTATTTATTTATTTCTTATTGCTGGACAAAAAGAGCAAAGAGTCATCACTTAGTTATGCTCCAAAGAGAAAAAATGCCAAGTGCGAGTCCTGTTCTGGCCGTTTGCTTCTAGCTTTAGTAGAAGCTGTCCAGCTCTTCCACTTCACAGTGTCTGCAGAGCTAACAGATAGGCTCAGAGAGAGCTAATAGGCTCAGGGGACATTTGTTTTAAGATTTCCTGTTTGGAGAGTTACTGGATTTATACGCTTTTCTATGGAAACGGCCAAAATTAAAATGCTGGTGAAAACTAAAATGCATAAACAGACCATGTACCTCACGGCGTACTGGAACTCACACTGATGAGAATTTCAGCTGGGGAAAGGGACCACGAGAACAACGAAGAACTGGAGCTGGTTCTGAACCCTAATGTGATGATATTCTCTTGTTCTAGAGACACTAGAAATGTACACACACACAGAGGCTTGGAGAGCTTTGCTTACTTCTCAAAGGGAATTGATAAATTGGGAAAGCATCCCAAGGGGCTCCCTTAGATTAACAAAACCAGAAGCACTTTCCAGTACATTGCTTTTTCCTGATGTCTTCCCTCAAATAAAATGAATTAATGCACACAGCTTCTTTATTGTCAGTTTGTTTGCTGTGGAATTTCTGTTGTAATAAACAGGGCTCCGAGGACTTCTCTGGAAATGCTTTTCCTGTTCATTGATGTGGTTTTTATCAATACAAATGCTTACCTCAACCCCAACATTTTATCCCTCCCTGTCAA
Organism: Actenoides hombroni; assembly: GCA_024336885.1. Taxonomy (NCBI): domain Eukaryota; kingdom Metazoa; phylum Chordata; class Aves; order Coraciiformes; family Alcedinidae; genus Actenoides; species Actenoides hombroni. The sequence goes on from WUAM01000311.1 coordinate 1,137,150, forward strand.
AAAAAACCCAACCAAAAAACCAGAGAAATATTATTAATTTGGAGATGCTGAGGTGTGCTGTAAGTTGCTGTCTCTCTTGTCTCTCTGGGTCTTTCACTGGCAGAGCAAATAGAATAGGAAAGTTTATATTCCTGCAGGAGCAATGCTGAGATTTTTTTTGCATTCCTTATACGCTTAGAAAATGGATTCATTTGGTGTTTTAAGTCAAACTTTAGTACAGGGAGGGCGTCAAAACGGCTTTAGCACAAGATTTTTCCCATTCTTTTCAGACTAGGCATCTTCCTTCCCAAACAGGCTTTGGCTCTGGGTTCTGAGGAGGCAGTGGAGCATCTCCTCTGCAGAACTGCCTGTGGTACCTAAATTGCAAAAAGGACACAAAAAATAGGTCCCATGCTCAGAATTTTCCAGTGGTAACTGCTGAGGTACCAGCAGTGCCCTAGTGAATCTGAGAGTCTTTGGTTGTCTCCCCAAGGGAACTAGGTCTCCCCACAGCATTGCAGAGAAAGCATATGGTAGGTTTGGGCTTCTGTTTCTTGGGACCAGCCACCGAAAAATTATCCACTGCAAAAAAATCACTGCAGTTCTTTATCCATCTGTCTCTAGAGATGGTGTGAGACAATTTTACTCTGAGTTGCTAGTACTGAAGGAGTCCTACTTCAGTGAAGTACTGCCACAGAATACAGCTAAGCAGAGAAGCTCTTCTTGGAGGGTATCTTTGCTTCCAGAAGCAGATTATAGTACTCCACAGACTTACACGATCAGGAAGAAGCAAGAAGACGCAGAAGGCTCATTTTGGCTAAGATTTCTGTGGCTCCCTGTCCCCATTACAAATGTGCTCGTTAGAGGCCATCATAAGAGGTCTGCACATATGCTTGAAGTTAAAACCTGCACAACCTTTGACACAACAGGGTTAAAGCTATTCCCAGGTACAGTGGTACTTATTTTACCTCTGCTCTCATGTTAGCTTGTTATCTCTATTTTAAAGAGGTTACTAAAGCACCATAATGTCATTAAATATTGTCAGGACATGAAGAGCTTGGTAAAGAACTTCAGTTCCTACAGGAAAAAAACCCCAAACCAACAAACAGTAAAATAATAAAGCCACAGAGGAGCAAGCATTTACATTCTTTAAGTATTTTTTTATAATCACTAGCCTTACAGAGCAGCCTTGGTCTGTGAAAACAAATCAGCGTATGATAGATTTCAATGGGGTTAACATCAACAAAGCTGAATGTTGCCACTGGATACACCTCAGTCCTTAACAGAAGAATAAACACTATTGTTGAAAGTCAATTTACTTAAGTGGGATGAGAAATCCCAATCATTTCACCCATTATTGTCTGTCGAAGCAGTGACCTCCCATAAGGTAGGGTATGAAAAAGAAATTCTCCAAGAAGGGGAAGAGCTTAATTCATTTGCCTGAGCCAGCACTGCTTGCGATTCCCTAAGGCATCATTTCTGCAGGAAGAGGCAGAACACCACGAGATCTCCACGTGCTCCACGTCCACCTCCAACAGCAGCTGGAGGTCAGGTGTGCTGTTCTAGGTTTGTCATGTTGCATTAGACATGTGTATTTGGTACCTGCCTCCCAGCCAAGTGCATACTGCATCACCTTTGTGTGCAAGGACAGCGCAGTCCCTGCTGTGTACTCTCAATCAGTGGGGGTGGCCTTACTGTCACCAGCAATGGGGGACACCAGCAATGGGGGACAGTAAGGCCACCACCTGTCATTCAGCCTGGAGTGCCACCATTGCTGGTCGATAGTAATTAAAACAGGGAAGTCAGACCTACAGTTCTGGCCGTTAGCAATTCCAACTCACCTTCTATTCTCCTTCCCCTCTAAAAGTCGTGTCACGATCTCATTCATTGCTTTTCCCGTACAAAACTCCAGCTGCACAATTCTCAGCTTAGACACGACTTCACGCAAAGTCAAGTCTGGAAGTGAGTGTTTTGGTTTAAATATCTGTCGGTAGGTTCGTGAGGACAGCAAAGAGAATGCACTGAGAATTTCTGAACAACATCACACAGTTCTGGGGACCCTTTTTTAAGAACCTAAGAGATTGTTGTTTGACAAAATAAACAGTAAGTCTCGTTTTCCAAGAAATTCTATGTCATACAGGTTCGAGGGGTTAAACTGTTCTCCAGGAGGTCGAGCTGGAGGGCTACTACACCATCAGTTGTTGGCTACCTGCAGGGTTGCTACACCACCAGCATCGCACGAAACGGACTCCTACAGTGTATTAAAAGCAGTGCTTCCATCGTACAGATAACAGAAGGGTATATGCAAAGGCTGTGTCACCCCTTCGAACACCGTACGAATCTAGAAACACTCAGGAGTTGGACAGCTACTACTGCAAAAAGCCCAGCTATCTGAGCAGATCTCAACAGATGATTTATTGCATGGTGCTCACACACCCTATTATGAAGCAAATAATGAAACCCAAAACAAACTGTCCTACATTATGTTCAAAAAAAAGCATCTGTCTTCATTACAGAGAGAAATCACAGCGCAGACTCTAAAGCCACCAGATAACCTCGACCGAATGTAGCACAAAGACGATTCCGGACCCTTACTGCACCCCAACACTCTCCTGTTAGTGCCCTGTTGTCTTCAGCAGTAAGATAGTTTGGTCAAGCACTACCTGATCTTTAGTCCCTTTTCCCAGTGTGTTATTAAGGCTTAATTACAGAAATCACTACTTGCGGTAGAACTACGTTTCCCAGACTGGTTTGCAAAGCAGTTCTTTTTCAATAGCTCTCAAGAACCACGTAACAGGAAACTTTCCTCTGGGATCTTTTTTCAGGGGTTGGGTTGTAAGACCCAGTTGAATCAGCCACTGCAACTGGTGTTGTAGAGTTGTTTTCAGCTCGGGGTTTACAGGTGTTTGTAAACAAAGAAAAGATTCATTTTTTATAGGGGTCTTGGCTCAGCTTACTCTACTGTTGCATCTGTACGCTGTTGTATATTAGAACTAATTTCCTTATAACAAAATCTGAAGGAAAACCAAAATTTTCCAAGAATTCCCTCACCACAGTAACTGTTAAATGACATGCAGCACAGGAAACATCTAGCTCTCTATATTGAGAGCTTCAATTCTGGGGGCCTTAAAAAAATCTTAAAACCCACAAAGGTCTTGCTAATAATAGATAATATGATTGTTCACATTTGTCATGCATGTTAACTTCCATTTGTTTCAAAATGTCTTATATTAGAGCCAATGCCCTTTTTGGTGCATTGGTCGCAAGGCTCTGGAGGATCAGAAATGGATTAAGAATTTCAGGGCTTCCTCTTTCTCAAGTTGGATAAAGAAAGCACATTACAAATACCACAGGCTGTGTGTGAGGCTTTAGGGCTTTGTGCTTTTTAAGGGTGGAGGTTGATGGCTTTTTTAAAAATCAGGTTAGAAATTACTCCAGGAAAACCTCCTGCTGTATCAGCAGATCTGGATGAAAGTAATCAGTATAAAATGATGCATGGGTTTATTTTCTTTAATAAGAATCCCAAAACAAAACAAAAAGCCCCGAAAGGAGACAAAAGTTGAGAGCTGAGTGTAAGAAAGAAAAATCTAGTTGCAATAAAGATTGTATGAACGCTAAATTAGCTTATTATTTATTTTCTTTCTTGTGTCTCATATGCTTTTGAAATAACATAGTCATCGTAATTTTACGTCTTTGAAAGGAATACGTGGACAAAATTTTCTTAGTTTTATTAACAATAACTTACAAAGTTGAACATTTTTCTTCTCCTGAAAGACTCAAATAGTAGTCCTCTCAGGAGGAGACAGTCATAGCAATGAAATGCTGTCCATCCAGACCTTTTAAGCTTCTTGATATGGATGATCCCAGACCATAAATGTCCTGCTCGGTATAAGGGGGGAATTTTGCTGAGGATGAGGGGGGTTTTCTGCTTGGGGTGTCCTAGTTCTGCTCCTGAGGACTGCCTTCCTGTTTCTTGTGACCATGTGTGCTGGGCTGAGGATAACTTTGAGGAAAACTTTGCTGTATATTGGCATTGGTATTAGTTGGGCTGTTTCATTACATCTGTTTCCATTTCAACACGGGTTGAAATGAGTCTCCTCTCCTTTTCCCAATCCCCTTTCTAGGTTGGAAAGGGGTCATCAGTTGATAGAGCAACTGCTACACAGTTTTAGCCTTGGGAATGGGCTAAATGTAGACAGTAGGTATAAAAAAAGGCCATTACTGGGGGCCAATTTTCTGGCAAGGCAGTTCAGCAGATATTAGTGTCCCCTGGACTCTTTCCTTGGGCAAACTGTAGGATTAGATGACCTCCTGGGGTCTGTTCCACTCTGTTTTCCTTCGGTTCTGTATCATGCAGCTCACTGTAAGACTGTGTTATCGAGTAAAAAAAAAAAGCATGTTGTTTTTTTTCCCTGCATGTAGAGGACAAGAGCATCTGCCAAAACAATCTTTTATAAAGCTGCAGTTGACCACTGGCCTGTTGTGTTAAGGAAATGTGAATATCTGCATTGCCTTCTCTATGAAAAAACAGCAAGACTTTAACAGCGCTGTAGCTAAATACCATAAATCTTGAAATGAAAGCATATGTTTCTTTCACACATTCCCACTTTTATGCTTTAATTTGTCCCAGCCTACCTGAAGTGTTTTTACTCAAATTAGATCTGTTACTAGCATAAAATTATAGCTGTGCTATTTATGTGATATAAAAAAATGAAATAGAAATGTATCTGGGTATACTCAGGATTGGATATTTTTAGGATTGCTTCTTAATCTTGCTGTGAAAATATAATGCAATATGGAAGAGAAGAGATCATGTTCTTATCCTTATAGTAGTAATACAGGCCATCACGAATCAAAAACAAGGATACAATAATGAATATTAAAAATCCAATTATTTATGCCGTTTAGAACACTGTATTTGTTTCATATTACAACCAAGAATGTGGCACATTTGTGTAACACATTCTGTTTACTGAAAAACAAACAGAAATTGAGATAATTTTAACTGCCTATTGCATCATGGGCACGGAAGACCTGGGGTAAAACACCAGAAAAATAAAAATATCACAGTAATGAATGGAAAAAAATCAGTAGCTGAGAAACTTACAGCTAGGGACCAATTTGTTCTTTAGGACTGCAAGACTAATTTTCAGGACTTGCTGCAGCAGCAAAGTTGAGATTCAGGATGAATGCATCAATTACTAACTACTAATGCCATAAAGATATCCTCAGCTTCTCAAGGTAATTTAAAAGCCCCATTCATATCCTGGTTTTCAAGCATTGCACTTTTGCTTGAACTGTATGAAAGGTTAACTTTTCAGAAGTCAATAAAACTTAACAGTTTCCTTAAGAAAACAGAAGTGGTTTCCTTGGGAAGTATTACATTCTAATTCTCCACTAATTAAAATAAATAAATCTATCTGGAGGCCTGTGAGTAAGCCCCAGCACTGAGGTATTAGCCCTCTGATGTATTATTTTTAAGGAAATGTGGTTTGGATACATTTTAAGCCTTCCTAAGCAGTTCTTAGCCAAGCTTACGTCCGTGGCTGCTCGCTGCCAAAATAAGACAGTGCATCAATAACATTAAAACTATTGATTTTTAGTAACTTGTTTTTGACAAAAAATGTATTTCTCAATTTAAGTCCCAGAACTGCATTAAGTCAATATCCCAAATTATTAAGGGAAATGATTGGGTGAGGGAGGGAAACTACTTTTTTCATTCCAATCTTTTAACGGGAAGGCATAGGCGTATTTTTGTCTCAGCGTTTCACTCTGTCGACTGACCTATGATGAACTAGTCCTGCTTCTTACTTCCCTCACTTGGTAAAACTTAGTAGGTGGACAGGAGTGCTGTGATACTGTGAACATACGGCCAGGACTATTGTTTCCCAATGGAGTTCTAAATTAAAACTCTGCAGTCAGGTCACTCTCACCCACTGAATTCTCAGGCGTACTCTCTTGTTTGCTTGGTTTGAGTTCTTTGTTTTTTATCAGTGACTTCTCTTTCTCTTCTCCCAGCCACATCTCCTTTTGCCATCCCCTAAAGCAACAGCTCTCTCAACTCCTCTCTTGCTTTATTGTAGGTGTTCTGTCTTGTTTGCACAACAAATGCAAGACTTAAAAATCTGAGAAAAACTGTAGAACTGCTCTTTAAGCCAACCTCCTGATAGACAATGGCCAGAGTGCATTCTTTCTCCTGAGATTTATTAGTGCTCAAATATTTTTTTTAAAAGTAACTAGATTGGATACTTCTGTAGATGTTTATATTTTTTTCGTGTTAAACCATAACATTTCCAATTCATTCTTTGCAATTATAACCTGTCCTTCCAGATTTTTTTTTTTTAAGAGGGTAGGTAAAACTGATTTTCATCTCTTAAGGTGAAGTTCTGAAATTATCTAACCTGTTTAAACACTCCCAAAACTGGATGCAACAAAGGAGGCTGTAAGACAGCTAATAAGATACGACCTTACAACTATAAAACTAACATGAGGGGTTGTGACAACTGTTGTCCCCCCTTATCTCTGTGTAACACTACCTGATGCTGTGACCACTCAGCATGTAAACAATCCATGATACAAATATTGTTTCCCTCCTACAGTGAGACAATTAATGGGAGGATGAACCTTGATAAAACATTTTAATCCATACTTCTATCCAGACTACTTTATCTCAAATAGAGGAATAAATATATGGCTATATATTTCATGTAATTACTATAAAACATCATTATTACAAAGAACTCGAGATTGCTGTTCTAAAGCAGTATTAGAGACCAGGCACTTTAAATTACAGTTCATGTCTGATATAAAACTGAAAGTGAAATCAGACTGTTACTGAAATGGAAATTATCTTGTCTAAAGCAAGAAATGATCATCTTAAAGATACAGTTTGTTTGCTTACTGCAGAAATGTAGAGAAAGTAAGTTTAAGTAAGGAAATATTTTACTTTAAAATATAAGAGCAAAGCACAATGACCAGAAGTCCCACTAGAAGTGAATTTACCATGTGACACATTTAAAGAGTGAGTTTCTTGCGAGACAGAATTAATAAAGACAGAATCTAACACACCTCTGTCTTGCCACCACAGGTACTCTCTTCTTCTGTTACTAATAATTATCAACATATACACAGCTGAAATATTTTTCAAAACAATTGTTTTGCATCTATTAGCTATCTGATATTACACAATTAAGCAATGAGATACATATGTAATGCTCACATCAACATTTCAGTGGGGAGCTGGTCTTGATAGGAGGCTTTGAAAGCCTTGGACCTTAGAAAACAGAACTACTTTGTGTTAGAAGTGCAAATGACATCATTTGGAGCTAGGCATAAAAACAGGCCAGCCTTTCCAGCAACTGCTAGCGAGCTGAGCAACTCTCTGATGGCAACTCTTTGATGATTCTGTTTCGTTGCTTAACTCTCTGCATCACAAGAGATACCCAGAACATAGGACACTGAAAACATTTTGCACTGCTTGATCCTTCCATTGCAGGACATATGCCTGGCAAAGTGGGAGCAGTTCAAAAATCAAGGTTTCCCATGCTGATTTGTCTGCGTGCTTTGAGCAGGGGCTGAGTCTCCCATTTCTCGCGGCGAGTTTGTGTTGTGTTGCCTGTAGAAGGTGCAGCAGGAGCACGCTCCCATTTCTGAACAGAAGATGAAGGGGTTAGAATGCTTTAGATGAACACTTCTTTTTTTCCCCCAACAGTTCCTTTGTGGCTCTCCTACAGCTGCCACTTTGCTCCATAATCTCACTTCAGAAGTGCAGACTCTTGAAGGTCACTTAAGTGTCATTATTTTGTGTGTACTTTGGTCTCAAAGTTTTTGTGAAGTATGTTCTGGCTCGCTCTTGTAGAATGAGCTGGTGCAGCTGAGCACCTGGACTAAAAACCCCATCTTCCAGCATTTTAAACAAGACTTTTTTTTTTTTTTTCACTTTTCCCCAAAAGAAAACCAGGCATTTTACAGTCATCCCTTCTTCCTCTTAGGAGAAGCTTAAGAAACGCTTTTTCTAAGACTGCATCATGATTATTGTGTCTGAGTTAACTCTGTTTAAAAGCAAATGCAATCACCTACCATCACCAAATGGCCTCTATTATATCATCCCTTTAGTTTACCCTAGCTCTCTGAGCATCTGAGCAGTCTGAACAATGATATTTTCTGATACACTATCAGAAGAAACTATCTACGGTTTTCATGCAGAATAATGAAAGAAATGGGCCATAGGTAGATGAGAAAAGAAGTATTGCAGAAAATAGTGGTACATAAAACATGCTAAAGCAGTAGATTTCTTTGGGGTCTGGAGTAGATAATATCCTTCACCCTGAATAGTCACTTGTTCCACTAGGTAACAAGGCAAAAGGCAAGGGTATTTTCAAACCTCAGGTAGCCAGTAAATTCATATAAGCAGACAGCAAAACACAGATTATCATTCTGAATGGAGCTGTTTTTCTTTTTAAAGAAAACATCACCATACAAAGATAACCGTTGTGAGACACATCAAGGTCTTACTAATATGATTGAGTCCTACACCTCCCCAGGAGCAGGACTCTACACTTATCCTTGTTGAACTTCATGAGGTTCCTCTCTGCCCAGCTCTCCAGCCTGTCCAGCTCTCACTGGATGGCAGCACAGCTCTGCTGTATCAGCCACTCCTCCCAGTTTGGTACCATCAGCAAACTGGCTGAGGGTACACTCCATCCCTCCATCCAGGTCACTGATGAAGATGTTGAGTAAGACTGGACCCAGCACTGACCCCTGGGGAACACCACTAGTGACAGGTCACCAACCAGACTCTGTGCCACTGGTCACAACCCTCTGAGCTCTACTGTTCAGCCAGCTCTCTGCCCATCTGACTGGCTGCTCTCCTCACCCACACTCCCTGATAGCTACAATACAGGATCAAGAAAGGAGTAGTAAAGAAGCATTTACATCCAAATATTACACAAGAGAAAAAGAACATATATAAAAACTATGATAATATTTTCACCATGGTAATATTGATACATTTTGCTTCATTAGAACTACAGGGAGCAAGAACTATGGAATATATTACTATAAAACTATATTAGCAAGTAAAGGAAAATGTCAACATTTAGATTTTTAATAAATACATGTACAAAGCCCACACTATGACAGAGAGCTGTAAAATCGTTGCACCTTATTTAAAACAAAATTAGAAAAGACTTTGAATCTCACAAAACACTTGGGAGCAGAGAAGATAAAGTTTGCCACGATGTCAACAGGCACATGGTATGATCAAGGTACATGTGTGTGCAACTCCAGGACTGTGTGCCCAGGGTGAAACTGCCATTAGTGAAATGCCTAAAGGAAAGGGAAAAGCCCTTCAGATCATGGCATACATGAATATAATGAAAAAGGTGGTGAACTCACTGTAATGTATTGCCTCAATTACTGCACTAGAAATTGGAGAGACTGTTCTGATGCAGTGCATTAGCTTAAAGACCTAAAAAGGCCAGTAAGGTGGAATGCTAAAACTTACCTGCTACAGATGATTTATTCTTTTTATTCTGCATGTCTCATACATTCTACATTATGTGTTTCACTGGGATACCATGAGTTCAGGCTGGGAAAAGTCTATCAACCCACTTTTCAGCTCTCTGGAAGATGGTGGTCGAAGAAAACACTTTTTATCATGACTGTTGCACTTAAGATTTTTAAGGGAGGGTGCAATGATATACTGGAAGGACTGTTTGGAATTAGCCATTATCACTAATATACTAAACAAAAGATTATGGCAAAATCCTAACGTCACAGGCAAAAGATACAAGGAGATGCAGTCTAAAATTAGTGCCTAAAGCAAATAAAACTATTTTCTCCTTACAAGAGCTGAAGAACATAATGAAGATGATGACTAAGACTGGCAGAAATCTAGAGCAATTGGGGAGGGAAGGATGCAAACGGTATTGGGATTGCAGCCTGAATGATTTCACAGACAATGTTTTCCTTAACATGAGAGATTTAGTCATTTACTTCTTCTACTGCACTATCTTAGCTCATGCAAGGAAACACACTGTAGGCCAACACGTAACAAGGAGAACTTAAAAGTAGCCTTCCACTAATTTAAAACTGTTATCAGAATAGTAGTTCCTTGTGGATACTACACATAATTTTTATCACAGATGGGTACACAGTGCTAGCAGAAATAAACATAATTGCTTCAGATTCAACAAAAACCTTGATTAACTTTTGGCTCCTTCATTGCTAACTGTAACATAACATAAAAAATACAAACGGACAACTTGAATGAAGCATACCATCCTTAAAAAAATCATTTTTTTCATATCTTTTCTACAATATAGAATCTTGAGGTTGGACAGGACCACAGGAAGTCATCTGGACAAACCCCCCTTCTCAAGCAGGGCCACCTAGAGCCAGTTGCCCAGGACTATATCCAGACAGCTTTTGAATATCTCCAGGGACTGAAGACACCCCAACCTCCCTGGGCAACCTGTGCCAGTGCTTAGTCCCACTCACAGTAAAGTGTTTTCTGACGTTCAGAAGGAATTTCCTGTGCTTCAGTTTGTGCCCCACTGCCTCTAGTCTTTCGCTGAGCACAACCACCAAAAAGAGCCTGGTTTCATCTTCTTTGCCCCCTCCCTTCAGGTATTCACATACATAACTAAGATTCCTTCTAATTCTTCTCTTCTCCTGGCTGAGCAGACCCAGCTTTCTCAGCCTTTCCTCCTAGGAGAGATGCACCAGACCCTTCAGCATCTTCGTGGCCCTTTGTTGAATTCTATCCAGTATGTCCATATCTGTCATATACTTGGGAGCAGACAAACTGGGTACAGCTCTCCAGGTGTGGCCTCATGAAGCAGAAAATAAAGTTCACCTCCCTCAACCTGCAAGCAACACTCCTCCTCAAGTAGCCCGGGATACCGTTAGCCCTTTTTGCAGCAAGGGTGCATTGCTGGCTCATGTTCAGCTTGGCACCCACCAACACCAGCACGGCTTTTTCTGACAACCTGCTTTTCAGCTGGGTGGCCTCTAGCACATGCTGCTCTCTGGGGTTATCCTTACCCAGGGGTAGGACTTTCCACTTCCCCTTACTGAACTCCACGAGGTTCCTGCCAGCCCATTTCTGATCTTTAGCACAAAAAGCGTGGACTAAACCAAACAGAAGACTTGGATGAACAGGTGCATGTGACACTACAGCATGCTATAGTGACTACAAATAAAGACAAAGAACTGACATGCCTGAAAGCCTGCTTTTTTTTTTCCTATCACAAGACACTTTCTTCCTGCAAACCTCGTTTCTCTTAGAAATAAATGTAGAAAACAATATAACATCTTGTAAATACATAACCTTAACATAGTTCATGAGTTTCATTAAGGACAAAAGTAGCAGAACCTTTGACATATGGGGCAAAAGGTAGAAAAGAGAAAGCCATGAATTTTGAGAAGCATCCACAGCTTTGAAAACGGTTCATGATGGATGTCTTGATATGACAGTACATTCTTACCTATTTTTTCATACTTTAACTCCCATGCAAGTTGAAAAAACAAACAATGGCCACAAGAATACCGGAGAAAGGAGCACGAGGGTAATTTCAACGTGGCTGATAGAAACTGGAATACTAAGGAAGCCAGCACCTACGTAGCACCATGGCAATCAGAACCGTGGCGAGTCGCACCAAGGACACAGTCACCAGCTGTGGTATTTGTGACAAACTATTTCCCAAAATAGACCCTGCTTCTGAAAGTCTTCAGCCCTGCACATTTTAATGAGATAAAGTTTCAAACAAATAATGATTCCTTAAGAGTCTGTTGTGGTCTGAGCTTTAAATCAGGAACTCAGAGGTCAGTCAGAGGTAAGAACTACATTAGAGCCATGTAAAGTGTATCATGGTCAGTGGCAGCTTGAGACGATCATTGAATAAATGGAGTAACACATTATATGACAAAAAAATACAAGTAGACAGAAATTTAGGCAGAATAACAAGTATTTCAGTGTACTTATGCTACTAGGAACAAAGACTTAACGGTGAAAACACTGCTTGTTTTGTAGATCCAGCAAATAAGGAAACTGTGACTGCACTAAGGCGTGCAGAACCTACATACCCAAGAGCTCAGTTCCAGCCTCCTCAGAGTCTCCAGTCATCTTTGTTGGCTGTATCTAAAGGTACAAGTAAGAAAATTAATCTCACGGCTGAGAGTGAAGCTACTTACATGTCCTACTGCTTCTATTATGCATGAATATTCATTTTGGCATCTACAGTTTTTGCTTAGAACTAGGCAGGCCCACTGTCAGGTCAGACAGCTGCTGCTTTGAGAGCTGTAACGGGCGTTAGTCCGACACCTCTTCCCAACTGATGTGCCCCTACCGACCAAACCAACTTCCTGAGGCTACCACCTGCACACAGACCACAGAGTGGGCATGCATAGCAATCCCAGTTTGGTCTGCTGTTGGAGAGTAATAAACACACTTAAGTCCAGGGAGGTTCTCCTCCCCCTCTACTCTGCTCCAGTGAGACCACAGCTGGAGTGTTGTGTCCAGTTCTGGCTCCCCAGTTCAATAGGGACAGGGAAATACTGGAGAGAGACTCCAGCAGAGGCTATAAATATGATGAAGGGACTGGAACAGCTCTGTGATGAGGAAAGGCTGAGAGCCCTGGGGCTGTTTAGCTTGGAGAAGAGAAGCCTGAGAGGGGATCTTAGGAATGGTTACACAGATCTGCAGGGTGGGGGTCAAGGAGAAGGGGCCAGGCTCTTGTCAGTGGTGCCCTGGGACAGGACGAGGGGCAATGGGCACAACCTGGAACCCAGGAAGTTCCACCTCAACAGGAGGAGAAACTTCTTTGGTGTGAGGGTGTCAGAGGCTGGCCCAGGCTGCCCAGGGAGGTTGTGGAGTCTCCTTCTCTGGAGCCTTTCCAACCCCCCCTGGCTCTGTTCCTGTGTGGGCTGCCCTGGGTGACCCTGCTCTGGCAGGGGGGTTGGACTCCATCATCTCCAGAGGTCCCTTCCCACCCCTACCATCCTGTGGCTCTGTATTCCCTCCTCATATGAGGGGATATGTTCAGACACCTCTTGCTCAATCACAAAGGAAAGCAAGCCCAGGAGTATATGGGAACATGAATAGAAAAAGCAACAAAAATATTTTAGTGCTGAGTCTAAATCTCAATGTTTTCTGCTAAATATAGGAGGTCAGAGCACATTGCAGTCTCTTGTCCTGTGGAAACCATAGTCAAATTCAAGGCATATTTTACCACCAAAGAGAAAAAGGCTTGCACTGCAGCTTCTACTGACACTCTTGATGTTGTCTTACAGTTTGGCACCATTTCTCCTTCTATTATATCTTTCCTAAGAGCAAAATATCATTTGTATTAAGTAGGTGACAAAAGCTTTCACTTCTTTTAAGAAGGAGAATGAAATCAGGAAGAAGGGGAATTGGATAATGGCTGTATTATTCATAGGAACGCATACCTAATTTATATAGTGCTGCTTGTATGCCATCTAAAATTGCTATAACTCCAATTAAGCCCATTTAAGTAATGAAAAGGACTACTCTCCTGTGTCTGAATATAAATTTCATGGACTGTTTTACATATCAGAAAGTAAAAACATATTCCTGACTCAACACAGTCATCTTATAACAATTACTACCCAAAATTTCCAAGGTGCAAAGGTCACTCCAAGCAATATTATTCTAAGATCTTATGACCAGACTTGTAAGTACTGGACAGAATCTTGGGACAAAAATATCACAGAGAGAATAAATCTGCATTCCAGCACTGTTTAACAGTGAGCAATAAGGACAGTGGGATCAAGGCACCCTCAGCAAGTTTGCCAACAACACCAAGCTGTGTGGTGGGGTCGAGAGGCTGGAGGGAAGGGATCCATCCAGAGGGACCTGGACAGGCTGGAGAGGTGGGCCCATGTGAACTTCATGAAGTTCAATAATGCCAAGTGCAAGGTGCTGCAGGACCTTCCGGACAAGCCCAAGCAGAAATATAGGCTGTGTGATGAGTGGGTTGAGAGAAGCCCTGCACAGAAGGACTTGGGGGTGCTGGTGGATGAAAAACTGAGTATGAGCCGACTATGTAAGATCACAGCCCAGAAAGCCCCAACTGTACCCTGGGCTGCATCAAAAGCAGCAAGGCAGGCAGGTCAAGGGATGTGATTCTGCTCTTCTACTCTGGGGACACCTCACCTGGAGCAATGTCTCCAGGTTTAGGGCCACTGACGTAAGAACGGCATGGACCTGTTGGAACTGATCCAGTGGAGGTCCACAAAGATGATCAGAGGGCTGGAGCACCTCCCCTACACGGACAGGATGAGAGAGGTGGGATTGTTCAGCCTGGAGAAGAGAAGACTCCGGGGAGATCTTGTGGCCTTCCAGTACTTAAAGGGGGCCTGCAGCAAAGCTGGGGAGGGACTGTTTATCAGGGAGTGTAGTGACAGGATGAGGGGTAACGGTTTTAAATTGGAAGAGAGTAGATTTAAATGAAATATTAGGAAGAAGTTCTTCCCCATGAGGGTGGTGAGACACTGGCACAGGTTGCCCAGAGAGGTGGGGGAAGCCCCATCCTTGGAAGTGTTTAAGCCCAGGCTGGATGGGGCTGTGAGCAACCTGCTCTAGTGGGAGGTGTCCC
>WUAM01000311.1:1154097-1235917 GCA_024336885.1 Actenoides hombroni
CGCCCGCCCGGCGCGAGCGCCGACGGTAAAACCCGTCGCCAGGCGGAGAAGTACCCACAAAAAAAAGCAACGGCCAATCAGAATCTGCAGCTGGCCCCTGACTGACAAGCCACACCGGCCAATAAGAGCCGCCGCCCGAGTAGGCGGGGCGATAGCGGGCGGCGCTCTGCTGTCACCGCCCATTGGGAGGAGCCGGGGAGCGGGGGGCGGGCACGAGGCGTGGCTTCCGGGCGGGTGGTGGGCGTGGCCTCGGCTGGGGTATTTAAACCTGCGCGGTAGGGCTGCCTTGCTCAGTCGGCGCAGCGCCGCGGGAGGGTGCGGTGGTTCCTCTGCGCCCGCCGTCTCACGCTCTTTTTTTTTATTCTTTCTCCGCGCGCGTGTGCGGGAGGAGCCGTCCCGCTTGGGTCAGCGGCTCCTGGGCCGCGTTTCTTCCTCCTCCTCAGCTGCCCCTCCCCGGCCCCGTGCGCTTCCGCAGCGAGATTTCTCCGCGTCCCCTGCCCGGTGTGCGGTGGGCCGGCCCCGCTGCCAGCCCCCGTTCCTTTCCTTCCCCGCTCCCGGCGCGGGGCTCGCGGCGCTTCCCTCTGGATGCGTCCCCGCAGCCCCGGGCGGGAGGCGGCCAGGGGGAAGCGCTGCCTCCGGGGATTTACCGCCGTCTGGGACTCGCACCCGCGCCGCCGCCGCCTCCTCCTCCGCCTCCTCCTTCTTACCCGCCGGGTCACCCGGCGCCCCGGCTCGGCTGCCGCTCCGGGCAGCCGCCATGGACGAGAAGTACCTGCCCGAACTGATGGCGGAGAAGGACTCGCTGGACCCGTCCTTCACCCACGCTCTGCGCCTGGTCAACCAAGGTGAGGGCCCGGCGGGGCGAGCGGGGGGAACCAGCCGGAGTTAGTGACGGGCGATGCTCGGGGGAGGGGTCGAATCCTCCTTTTGCGGCTCTTGGCGGTTTGGGTTTTTGGGTTTTACGTTCAGGTGTTGACCGGCTCCTGCCTCCTTCCCCTTGCTGCGCCGCTGGGGAGCGGTCGGGGCTCTGCCCCAGCACCGGCAGCCGCTGCCCGGGCAGCTCTTCTGCTGCGGAGCGGGCGCAGCATCCCCCGAACAGCAGCGAGCGCTGCACCGCCTGCCCGAATTTCTTCCCTTTCCTTCCTGGTTTTATTTCTTTTTCCTTACGACAGCTTGAATTATACGGTTTTTTTCCAAGTTGGATTGTTGTCTAGGACGGCTCGGGTCTTCTCTGCTGTGTTTTGGTTTCAAGTCGATTGAACACCCCGAAAGGTTTTCCTGTTTCACGGTGCTAACCGTGTCGCTGAAGAAGAAATAGCTTTTTGTTTATGTTTGTGTCAGTGTTTTTAAAAAGGAGCCTGCAGCCTATGACCTTTCCTAGGAACTTTTGGCTCTGTAGCTGAAATACTAAAGAACCAACAATATGTTTGGTACATCTTTTAAAAACCCCAAAGCGTATTTATTTACAATTATGTAACTCCGGATGATAAGTGATTCCTGCCCTTTCTGTGTCTGACATGTCAGATGTGTTTTAAAGTGCTAGCTTTGTTTCAGTGATGCTACAGTGAGCTGAAAAATAATTCCATGGGATTTGCAATATGCTTCGATGTAAATTTGAAGTGTTGTATAACTGGCAGGTGACTTTCAAGCTTAGAAGCAAACACTTGATATATTGCTTGGGATGGTCAAGTGAAATCGGTTACGGACTGTTCTAATACAACTTAATGACAACCAAAATGATTTTGGCTTCAACTGAAGTGTTTACCAAGCTGTGTTAGTGTCCTTTGCTTCCTATACCAGGAATAGATCTAAATCAATGTAGCTTCTGCTAATGCACGCTTGCAGTTTTTGATGTGTGATGGAGTGCAAATGCCCATCTCTAAATCAGGAGAAAAATCAACTGTTGTCTGAAATATTCTGGAGTTAGGGGTAGCTGTCGCAGTTTCAGCTGTGGAATCCATATGCCATGTGATTTGTAGCTCCATGTCCTTGAGTGGTCGGTATTTTGTGTGTTTTTCCCAACTTCGAATGTGCAAAAAATACCACTGTGGATACTGGGAGGAGGAGAATTATGTTAATAAACAGATATTTGTATTTTCTGTAATTAAAGAACTTGTCAAATTTTAGTTTGGCTGAAGATTTAAGGATGCAAATGGGTGAAGTTCCTCTCCAGATGGTGAAGGAGAAGTCTCTTCTGTATGTGTAAATTATTTGGGGAAGTTGCAGAAGTATGTGATTTACTGCTCTACAAACAGCTTTTATGGCAGCCAAGGACTCTACGGCTGTTACCAAATGGTGACACTCTGGGACACTGAAATAAGAAATTAGAGGACAGACAAACTTCTTCTGCCTGTTTTTATCTTGTAATACTTCGTATCTGCATGTGGACTTTCCAGCTCCAAAAATATAGTATATTGACAGTGGGGAGAAAATGAATGTAGCTGGATGTGGAACCAACCTCTGTGTTCTGATACATCTCTAGGTGTTTTGCTTGCTTTGTAAGTGAAGTCTTGTGTTAAATCTACAGTATTTCACATGTTGGAGATGGAAAAAAAGATTAAGTGGTGTTAAGTATCAACTGGTTAACTGTATTTTAAAATGGAAATAAAATACATATTTTAGGCAGTTGTAGAGTCATGAAAGAACTAAATAAGACAAAGTGACTGTAAGATGGGTAGGAAATATAAGATGTTTTTACAAACCCATCCTGTCATGGCACTAAACTTGACCAGTGGCTGTTTTTTCCTTCTCAGCTGTAACAGTTTTGTGCAGTTAAAGGGAGGCAAATATTAGTGGAAAAGCAGAGGTAATAGTCCTGGCTTGTACTTCATCCATCAGGTCCGCTGAGTTCTTTCAGTGGAAGCTCTGTGAGCAGGGAAATGAAATGGCTTGTCAATTTATTTTTTTTTTTACCCTGGGTTTGTTTAGCTTTTCAGCTTACAATGAACCATGTTTCTAAGTCTGGCTTCTTCCAGGTATGTGTGAGAATTTCTTAGCAAAGGTTTTAAATGCTTAAAATAACCAGCTTAATTATGTAATAGCATTTTGATGTCTTAGGAGTATTACATTTACTATCTGTATTTGCTTAAACTGAAATACTGTAGATCAGCCAACTTTCTTCAAAAACTCAGGATTGATTTGTAAGAATTTTATGGTTGAATTAATAAATCCTTCTGAGATGCTGAAGGAATTGAAGTGTGTCTACTGCGTAGACAAAAGAGAGAAATTGCTAACAAATTTCTAACCATGTTGAAATATTTCTATGGAAAAGTCCTGTGTCTAGACTTTGAAAATCTGTTAATTATGCCTCTAAAATGGAATGGGACACATTTGCATATTATCCATGTAATTGAATAATTATTACTTGGATACACCCAAATTATGTTATTTTTAATGATACAGGAAGAAGTGGAGCTTGACATGCTTTTAGAGTTCCAGGGTAGCCTTTTGGTTGACAAAGAACAATGGATGCTGCAAGAATACTTTCCTGGACAGCATTAATCTGTATTTCAGAATTGAGAGATGACAGCATCTTCCTCTTGCCCAAATAAAACCCTGTTTTAAGCATTTTGAAAAGATTAAAAAAAAAATCAAAGATCAGTATCTTTCCTTGCTCTTGCACATGGATTTTTCTCGTTGAAAACTTTTCTGAAGTTTTTGATGATTTGTCTCTTCAGGGCACAAATATAAGACCCATTGCTTAAATTTTGCTTTAAACAGTCACTGAAACATTCAGCTGCTGCTTACATTTTAGAACAATCAGAATCTTATGCTGGACACTAGACTATATCCTTTGCTCTAATTAAGATGATTTACCTCTATACTTGAACATTAAGCCTTCCTAAAAAAGGGGTATTTTTACCTGTAAACCTTTAAACATGTTACAGGTTAGAAGTAGACTTATTTTGTCTGTGTAGTAAGGTGCCCATGCTAACGGGATTAATTTGCAGCCAATACCAGACAATGGAACTGGAACATTAAGTCCAATTATCTTCTTATAAGTTCTGTAATTGAAGAACCTTGGGAAAGATGAGATTCTGTGAAGAAGCAAGAGTTCAGTTCCTGTGCATTTGTATTTTTCCTCTTTACAACTCTCAGGTGTTCATCTTTCTGCATTCATCTTTTTTCTTTGTGGGGTTGATGCTCGTTCTGAAATCAGAGGAGTTCTTTGTGTTTATCATTGCAGCTTTACTTTTTAACTGGTTTTTTGAGACCTTTAATTTGAAGGCTGACTTTGCACTTGGCTGTTGGTAAATGTGCATGTGTAATGTTGATTGTCGTAACTGTAGTTCAGGAGGAGTGGTGCTGCGAAAATGCTGAAAGATCTGCAAGAAGAGTTTCCCTACATGTGGATGTGAGACAAAGACAGTATTGATTTATGACAAGTATTTTGGGAATGTTGGGTAAAGTAGGGGAAACTGCAGCTAGAAGCTAACTGAAATAACCATGTGGATACGAGACATGCTTTGTAGTGGGGAGACATTAAAACAGATGCTTGGCACTTGAATTTGATTTGTGTAGTGTTAAATATGTAGAGGACTGTCATCAGAGCTAGGGCAGCTGAAATCCTTATGAGTCCTGGTGGCACTGCTGAAAGACAACTTCTGTGGGCTGCACTGGTGGAATTCTTCTGTACAAGCTCGTTTTAGCTACTTTGAGATTTGAGGTAGTATCTTCAATTGGTGAGGCTTCCTCTAAATTGTGAACAAGATGATGTACAGGAATAAAAAGCCTTCCTATCAGTAGATGGCTGTATGTGCCAGCTCTATGTCGAATGACTTTCCCGAGCCACGTGTCTGGTTGTGATCAGCAGAGACTTGCTGTTTCTTCTGTCAGACTTCATAGGAGTTCAATAATCAAACAGACCAGTACCTCCAGAATGGACTGTGAGGAGAAGTGTTCTTTTTCAATCATAAAGGATAGTAAATTTCTGATGCCTTTTTTTGTTTTCAGCAGGGAAGCTTTGTAAAAAATGGGTGAAATAGGAACTTAATAAATTAAGGTTCCACAGATGTCACTGACTTTGAATAAATCTGCCTTGGTATGCAAGGGCTTCTGAGTGCCTAGCAAGGATTTTCTTTAATTTTTCACAGCTATAATTCTCATTTTTTACAATTCTAAAAGGTGATTATATGCAATGGAGTGACACACATATGGTAAGGTATAGATACTCAGTTTGCTACTGAATCATCTGCCTTCCTCTGAGGACAGGTGCTTAATGGTATGGAATGGATGCGTGCTGCTACTTGTTTCCAGTCCCTAACGGTGTTACATGTGCTCTGCTGCTGTGTAACCTCAAAACTCTCCTTTCTTGCTCTGTGACTGAGACTACAGTGAGAAATACTTGTTTCAAGTGTTCTGCTCTTGGAGATTGGCAAAACACTACGAATGCATAGGTGTTTTGTAAAGCACATACGGCTGAAGAAATGAGATTGCATTTTGACATGACTCAGAGCATCTTATTAATTTGAATAAAATAGTTTTGTAATTTACCCTCCAGACAAAGATTTTTGGTTGGTTTTCTTAGCTGGCAAGTCACTAGAAGTTGACTAGAAAGAAGGAACTCTTCTGTTGCTTCTAGTAATCAAGAGTTGAAAACAACGGTATGAAAATGTGTGGGAGGAATTGGTTATTTGACAGGTTCAGTGTGATGAGAAATCTGACAGGAATAGAAACGGATGTGGTGTGATGGTAGCACCATAAAACCAGGGCAGGCTGACTTAAGTTCTGGTTTCTTAAAACAGCATGAAAGGTAATAATACCTGGAGCAAAGAAGGGATGTTTTGGAGCTTGCCCCTCGCGTCTCAGCTTTCCTTGTTCAGTAACACTTCACATTTTTATAACGCTTGCTCATTGCTTTTACTGCAGTGAAACTGTACTGGGAAAGTCAGAGGGCTTATGAAGAATTAGCTTCCAGTCCTGGTCTCTTAAAAGGCCGGGGAAGTGATTTCTCAGGTATTGCAGTCATGCTACCAGGGCAGCTGTGACATGCGGCTGAAGATAACCATGGGCAATTCACCTCTGCAGCCACTCACTGGTGAGCACATGTAGTCTAAAGCTGACTCCTGCTTCACTTGCACGCTTACTTTGGCAGGCAATGAGAGGGATCGAATTTAAAGGCTTCAAATTTAGACTGACATGGTTTGTCACTTCCAATCCCTTTTGACAGCAGCCGTGCCAATTAAACCTGTAACCTTCTGAGCACCTCTTTACTGGGGAAATCAGAGAGAAGGTCACGGCGCTGAAGGGCTGCTCGCCTGGCCCGGGCTGTGTTTGGCTTGACTTGCATGCGCTTAAAATCTACCTATGTGACCTTTCTGCCCTCTGAATTCCTCCCCCCTTCCCCCTGACTTCAAGTATAATTAAGAAACAAAAGAACGTAGCATCTGCTTTGATTTGAAAGAATCGGGTATCAAAGTTCAGAGGTCAGTAGCAAGTATTCAGTGTGGTGCTGCGTGACTTTTTAATTAGTATTTAGCAGTTTAAGGCATGTTTAAATGGATTAACTGGTAACTGACACACCTAATATTTTATGGTGAATTAGCTGACTGTTCGTAGCTGAGCTCTGCAGGAACCTTACAAGCTTAATAATTACATTATTAATACATTTTTTTTTAAATAGAAAATTAGAAAGGACATGGTGCCTGTAGTGGGCAAGTGGAGTATCTTGATAAAGTGAGGCTACTTACCCCTGAGACCTGGGAAGGCAAACCTGACTGGTGCACTGGGAGCTGCATGGTATGGGTGGTAGTGGTTCTGGGAATGACTTTGGAGACAGTGTGACTTCCACGTACAGCCCTAGCTAGGAAATGAGTCTCTTTATGGCCTTAAGCTAAGGGCATGAGGGCATATAGACTAGGGAATCTAACTTCCTTGTGGCACTGTAGGTGCAGAACTCTGTGCCTTCATCTTCAAGGAATTCATGGGAAGACACTATTGTGTAAGCTTGAGATGATCTGTAGGCCTCTTGCTAGTCTGGTTTGTGAAAGCAGTTGTTAACCTGTAGTTTGAGTGCCTTGCTACCTTCACAGAGGTAAATAAAGGTGCTAGGAGGCCCTTCAAGCTGATGATGAAATGCCTGGCCAAAAAAGTGCAAATGAAAGAAATAAAGTGCTGTGCTTTAGCAATGGATGATTACTGGTAAAATCTACCAGTTCCTACATTGAAAACCTTTGGTTCAGAATGGGGTGTGCTTCGAGACGTTTGATATCAGCTAAATTGTTCTGCTCTTTACTGAGCTGTCAATGGCTTGGGATATACAGGAGATGTAAGCTGGCTATTTAGGACAAGGAGCAAATTAGAGTAGCAACTGGAGAGGTGAAATAAAGGAACGTTTTTAAGCTGAGAAAGCTGTACTGAGTGTCAACAGCTGAGCAGTTCATGTGGTATTCTTTGTGCATTTATCCTAGCTTAAAATATTCCTTTGCTTGAACTCAGCTTTGACATATGGATCACTTACAGGTCTTTACTTTTGTGTTATTTTTCATTATTTTCACCTTTTTGTGAACGTAAATTTAATAAGAAACTGAAAAGTGAGACTATTTTCCTTCCTATTCTCCATTTCCAGTTGCTGTTTTGCTGGCTGCCTTCCATTTCTTATTTTGATGTGTTTATCAGGCTCTTGGCTTCAGCTAGCAAGCAGCTCAACAGGAACAAAGTTGCAAGGCAGCAAACAAATGTCAGTTTAATTCTTGTAGCTGGTAAATCATTTACTTTTTTGTCCTATACAGGTGGTTTTTTTATAGGTCTTTATTTTCTAGAAAAAAAATTCTTGACAAAATAATTGGAAACATAAGAAATTAGAAATTTCAGTAAGCCTATTGTTCTTGCACTTCATCCAAAAGAAAATTTATTACAACTGCTGCTGTGCTGATCTTGGCCTAATGTAGTGACAATGAAAATCTAAAGTTGCAAATCCTCTGAGGATTTATTTTCCTCAACTTTATTAATCCTTTTGGGTTGTACGGAACAAATAGTAGACGAAGATGCTTTTTCATGGACAGGACAAAGAATCTGTGAAGGAGTGGGAATTGCTGCCGTTGCTCTGATTCCGAGTGCTGCTGCATTTGCTGAGTGCTTGGAGAATAAATGCATCTGTAGTCTTTTACTGGCTCTCATCATCCTCTGCACTCTGGAAAGCAAATGTGTTTGAAAGCTAAGAAAGTTGTAGATATTTTCAGCCACTTTTTTTCCTGCTGCTTTGGGATAATGATGTTTTTGAAAGATGTAGAAATGGAAGGACTGCTTTTAATGTGGTCGTTCTTCCTTTCATGTGTCTGCTTTTCTGTTAACTGATGATGGACAAAAGTTGTTACTGGTTCCTTTTGATCTATGTCCTAATTAACTGGAGGTGGCAGCGAAGCACCAATCCTCTCGTGTCTCTAGTCAGCAGCCAAGTTTCTGCTCCTGGAGCTCCTTAACCCATGGATGCTGAGGATCTGATCGTTTTCATGTCTTTCTCCTGCTACCAAGCAGAAATGATGTGCCCTATTGTATGCTGACTTGAGTGATACAGCTCTGTGGGGTAAACCAGTTAAGTAACATCACCCTTTTCTCTTCTGCCCACCCCCAAGCTAATGTTAAGCTACACATTTTACTTTTGAAAGTGTGAAGGGCAGAAAGGTCCATCACGCCTCTTTGGTACTTTCATGGCTTTTTCCTGTGCTTAACTATTACCCCATAGCTCTCCCCGAGTTTGAAGGAAACAGACTTTTCTAGTCTTGCCTTCACACAGTTTGAGTACAGTGTTGGTCCATTTGTACAGCCAGGGAGGTTCAGAAACTTGGAGTGTTTTTTCCACTTGACTAATTATCTGGCTGTTTCATGACCACTTCCAGCCTTATTTAGGATCAAGAAGCCCTCATTTCAAGGGAGAGAGACTGTCACAGCTGAGCTTTCTGCCTTCCTTCCAGGGGTCCCCCCAAACCTTTATGGTAGGTGGCTTCTCAAAGTGAAACAGTTTTACTCATGTTTTGACTCAGTTTCTCCCTTGGAGGAGCTAATCTGCTTTTTCTGCTTCACAGCAGATGGGCTGCGGTGACACCTTTAGTTCTGAGGACTACTTGCTGCTTCTCTAGAGCAAGTTCAATGATATCTCAGGCTGCAAGGTGAAATGCCACACCTTAGTACTGGATCTTTAAGCCTAGAAAGGATTGCTGTTGTCCAGTTTGTCACGTGGAACACAAATTGGTCTTAAAAGATTCTTTTCACTTATCATATACCCTTGACCTTTTTATTAGACCATGCATCCATGGTCTGGAAAAAATGATTAGGTTTTTATTGGGCTACTGTAGAAAAGCATAGAGCAGGAGATTTATCATGTCTTTAAAGCTTACTGTTTCTGTTCTTCAGGCAGGTTATTTTTCCTGCAGGCTGGAAGTCTTCACAGTAGCATGTTAGTACAATGTGAAGCAAATGCCAGGAGTGGCACCTGTAGCCGCAGAAAATGCTTGTGAGGGATTTCATGACTTCTGAAGATTGCTTCCAGTTTTATTTTTTTTCCTGTGAATTTGGGGATCTTGGGATCAATATGAGCACACTTTGAAAAGAGCAGAAGTGTTCCATGGTGGGTTTTGTGTAGAACAGAGCCTCTTAAATATAGTGGTGCTGAAATTTTGAAGATGGAACTT
Source organism: Actenoides hombroni (assembly GCA_024336885.1). NCBI lineage: Eukaryota > Metazoa > Chordata > Aves > Coraciiformes > Alcedinidae > Actenoides > Actenoides hombroni. The sequence goes on from WUAM01000311.1 coordinate 1,163,727, forward strand.
ATCGAGGAAAGTTTTTGGATGTTATTTCTATGTCAGGAACCTCTTGTACTAGCAGCAGGTCACCAAGTGTGTAGTGGTATCCTTGGTGGTATATAATCATCATGTAGTTTGTAATTTCGTGTGGAGTTTTTCTGGAAGGGCTTTGTAAACCATTTTTGGAGTTATTTAAAGCACAACGCAGCCTGCACTTTGCGGCTGCTGACAGTGTCCTGTCCCTGTGGGGCCAGGGTGGTGGCACTGCCAGGGCTCCCCAGGGATCAGGGCTGCTGGGGCTGCTCTTGAGGGCTGGGTGCTGTTGGTGTTCACTTGTCACGTTAATTGTTGCAGCCAGGTGCCTTCCGTCTGCATCTTAAAATGCAAACGAGCATTAATTGCATCTTTCTGCTTGGCCATCTCCTAGGTATTTGTCTTTACTGCTGGTACTGTGATCACAACCTTAGGCTGAAATCCAGGCTGAATGCTGCAGCTGGCACAGAACAACCTTATCTCACACAGTGTTTCCAAACACAACTGATACATGGATGGGCTCTGAAATAGCTTTGGCCTGTGCTGTTCTCTTGATGTATACTTGAACTAGTAAGACTCCTGTCAGTCAGTCCAAATTGATAAGTGTTGATGGAAGCTTGAAGTTAAATACTTTGCCAGACTTTTAAACTTAAAGCTCTTGGAATATCACATTATTATTGGCCGATTAAATGGAGAGTGCAGGGGAACTACCATAATGCTATTTATAAATCATTTTTTCATACATGCACTTACAGAAATTGCACATCTCCTGAAATAATAGACCTTGCTTGGAACACTAAGTAATAGTTCACATAGTTCAATATAAGGTTAATTAAAAATGCTGATGTATATTTCATTATCACATAAATGGCAAGTAGCTGGCTGTGAGATCAGCTCCATGAAGAACTCCAGACAAATTATCCTATTTAAATTAACGCCCCAGTAGAGGAAAATGGATGTGATTTGCTTTCTTAACCAGTAGATCATTGTTGCTTTAGACTGCAGTGGTATGCTGAGTGTTATGCTGACATAATGTATTTTCTGTCTCGGAGTAGCTTGTAAGTCCTCAAGGCACTGATCACTTGTTCTTGTCAATATGCTTAAAGCCATGTCCAAAGCTTTCAGTGTCTGCTTGTCTAGGCTAGAAGGCTACCTGTTAGGATGGCCTGCATGGAGATGATGCTGAGAAATTAGCTACTCTAGGTACTAAGTGAAATACTCAGCTTGCTGGATAGCCTCCTGCTTGGTCTTTCTGCTGGGGAAAGCAGTGAAATGGATAGAAGAAAAATGAATCGGAAGTGTTTTTCTTCCCCACTTGGAGGAAGTAGGATGTAAAATGAGAGGTTTCATTCTGTATAGTCCTTTCAGAATCCTCTGCTTAACTTAATATTGTTTTATTGGAGTAACATCTGGCTAGAGCTCAAACCTGCAGCTTGTAGGGAGTAAATTTCAGAAGTAGCTACTCATTATATATGTCTGTGCAAATGATGCTAACCATGCAGGTGTGCCTTACCAGCATTTGTGTGAGGTGATTTTGGACACTTCATCCAAAAGATTTGGGTGCTCTTACCAAAGCTGAGATTTGAAGCTTTTCTGCAGAGTCATCTGGAAAGAGCTGAGTGCAGAGAATACAGAAAGAGAACGTGGTCCCTTTATTCCCATTCAGCACCTTAAAACACAGTTGTGGGTACTGGTCGGTAATGGATATCAAGCTGTGTTGTAATAAAACAAACTTTAGAGCATTATTTTCCCTTCATTTTACTGATGACTAATTAGCTATTTGAGCTGTATCAATTACAGTCAATCAGCTTTTGGTAATAACCCCTTTTCCCTCTTCACCTTACAGCACTGCATCCTCAAGGCAGCCATCCTGACATGGGAGACATTTTCACATGTAACTAATTTAAATCTGCACAGAATAGTGAATGCAATTTCAAGCTAGGACACAAAATGAAGAAATAAGAGCAGATGGCCCCTTCAGAAAAAATAGATTAAAGAGAATAGATGCTCCTGGCCAGCTACATGGTTAATCCCTTGTCAAGAGGTACTGCCAATAGATAGTTATTATGCAAGGGTAAAATAAAGGCTCTATGAATTGGGGGGGGAGGCTTTCCTCATTCCCAGCTTTCAGATAACTTAGTGTTATGCTTATATTTTTAAGATGCAGCTACAGTCAACTGGAATAGTAACCTCTTTTTGTAACATCCTTTTCTGAAGGAACACACAACTAAAAAGACAGTCCTGGTAATGTAGTTCCACTTAGATTCAATAAGGATTCAGCCTAGCATTTCGGATGTTTTGCTCTGTGAAACACCGATGATTGAGTCTTTAAACCCTTATGTCATGTTTTGTAGGGGTATTTGTGCCTGTATTTTCCTGATGGCTTGAGGAAGAGTTTAACTTCTTCCCTATTAAATGTTCTTTCCAGATTTATGACTAGTGGGCAGTCAGATCTTGTTCAGCTTAGCACCTTTTATTTTTTGGTTTATGTAAAAACAGCACATACCAGCATTTTAGATGGTTATTCTGTTTGCAGCTAGATAAGTCATTCTTGTACTTGCTCTAAAATCAATGAATCAAGACAGGGAAGTGAGATTGGAAACTTTATATATACATCAACCTTTCCTTAGGAAGACTTATTCATGGCACCGTAAGTACCCGTTATGACTGGCTTGGTTTTCTGTTCTTTCCAAATGCACTTTTCTGCTTTGTTTCTCTCTGCTAGCGAGGAGTCATAGAACCATTGCTATCTTTTGTCCTTTGGGCACCCAGACCCTGAATTTCTTAGGCAGCTGCATTTTTTTTAAACATGCACCCCCTTCATCCTCTGCCACATATTGAAAGTAACTTCATTCTATACTTTGGATCATCAAAATTTCCTTTCTCATGTAGAAGCAATTCAAACATCACTGAACCAAGAAGTAATGACACCTCAGGTTCTCAGCAGTGGCACTTCTCTTACTGTTTCTTGGCAGACAGAAGTGATGAAAAAGCAGAAACTTGAATATATGGGATTATGAAGGCAAGTAGGGGACAGGCAGAGCAAGTGTCTGTGGTTAGTAGCGGCTTCTGCATTTTCCCAGCGCTACTGGTATCACTACGCCCAGTTCAATTTTGGTTTTGCTGGCTCACCTTGGAAGTAGATGTAATTCCCTGGCTTTGAATTGTTCCACTGCACTTAAAGATGTCAGCTGCCATGTGCATGTGAGGCTTTAGAGGTTGATTAATCTGTAGAAATGTTCTGAAATCTGTTGAAACTGTTAAATCCAGGAATTATTCCTGTAAGAAAATTCCTAACACACAAAACGTGGTAGTGTTGAGTGGAAGCTGGGATTTCGAAATAAGTTAGTTAATTAGCATTAAACCAGTAATATATCTACAGTTCATCACAACTAGAGGAGATAAGGTGACTTCTGCAGCTGCAGTGAAACTCAGGCATCACATTTTCCCCTTCCATTTAAGCACTCGATTTTAAACTGCCTTCAAAACAAACTGACAAATGAGCTTGCAGTATCTCGTCTGGCACAGAACATGCAGGTTTTGTTTCTTCCAGCTATAATGTAACTGTGACTATTGGAAAAAATATTTACCTTGGCCTTTCAAAAACTTTTTGGTGAATAAAGGTGCTTTTTTTAATAAACAGGTTTACTAACCTGATAAGACTTAAAGAACTACTTAATTTAACTTAAGCTAAGCATGAGGACACATTCTTTAGATAAAATGATAATTCAGAGCTTCTTCCTACGGCAAGTAAAATCATGATGTAAATGCTACTAAAACTAATATATTTTAACTTTGAGGTATACTTCACCAGAAGCTTGCTGGCCAAAGTTGGTAGGTAGTTCAGAATGTATGCAGGTAAAAATCATGATCTGATGCGTTTCATTTGAAATCTGGAAAATGGAGTGGTGTTTTCTTAGGTGAATGCTAGAAATGCTAGTTTAAGGAAAAAAAACCCAAACTTTCTCCAGCAGGTACCATAAGATTTGGAAGATTCCCTTCCTCAGTGAAGGCACTATATGGATAAGCACATGGTCCTACAGAGAACGTGTTGGATGCAGGCTTAGTGCTCACCTTTCCTGGAGAAACTGGGCTGTTGGCAGAGATGTTAGTTCCTTCCTTTATGAGCTGCAGTTGGAATGAGTCCATAACCTGGACTTTCAAGGTTTATCAGGCTTCTGGGGAAGTGTGGTCATGGTCTAAAATTACATGGAGTGATTCTACTGATTTTTATGAGAATAAGTTCCATAGAATAATATTTAGGTACAATTGAATGTGGCAGCAATCTGCTTAATTCCGTGTAACATGAATTTTCATACACAGAAAAGACATTTGGATTCAGCTGCTATTGAGCACGTGGAAGGGATAGTAATTAATGTTATCCCTCTGCTAGTTAAAAATTAACTTGGATGCTAAGAGTTTATAACATTGAATTTGTTGAAGCTCATACATAAAATGAATACATGAATTTTTTAAGCTGCACTTTCCCATAGGGCAGGAGATGTACAAGCTGCCTTAGTATGTTTTTCCTGCCAAGCTATGTTACTGTTGCCAAAGACTGTAATGGATGACAAAGAATAAAAGTATTGCCTACAACGATTGTATCAAAAGTAGTGTTTTACCTCTTTTATCTACTGGTGGGGGGGGTAGTGGCCTTCTGAAGCATGAGAGGTAAGTAACCCAGAATGGTGTGCTGGGATTATTCCCTCTTCTACGTGCACCAACTAACCTCCAGAGGTTTCTTTCATACATCTGTGGACCAAAACACACAAATGCTTCAGGATCTTTGGGTTGTTACCTTTCCCATAAGTTTTCTGAAAGCATTTTGAAAATTTTTGAACTATGTTTTTCTTTTGCAGCTTCAAATACAACCCATCCACAATGTTATGTCCCTTCACGTGCATTCACTTGTGGCTTCACGTGCTTTCTGTATGAGTTGACCTTGTCACATAGCTTCCTTGCACATCAATAGCTTGATGGTAAACAGTTGCAGACGTGAAGTTTCAGGAATCACAGAATGTTTGGGGTTGGAAGGGCCCTCAAAAGATCATCTCGTCCAACCCCCCTGCCAGAGCAGCATCACCTAGAGCAGGTCACACAGGAACGTGTCCAGGCAGGTTTTAAATGTCTCCAGAGAATCTGAGCAATTTAAATCAAGAGACCAGGAATCTTGTGTTAGAATCAACAAGCTGAGAGAACGATCGACACAGATAGGCATGAAGGTTACTCCAGCATAGCCTGTTTTCAAGAGCTCATCTTTTGCAGGCTCCAGGGCAGTGGTAGCGTTCAGTCAACCAGGGCCATTGTCACAACTTAGACAGATGTTTCTCAATTTCTGTAGTAAAAGTGAGATGAAGCTTGTTGGTAATGGTTTTGTTGGATCCAGTGGGCAGGAGTGTTTGCAGCAGGGTCTGGGACAAACGGAGTTTCACTGAACTCAGTGTAAGGGTTTAGACAGGTTGCAGGTACTTCTGATAGCATCATCTCTGTTCCTTTTTCTAACACTGCATGAAATATGAACAGTGACAAGTTCTTAGTGGATGGAAAAAGTATTTTTAGACAGCATGGTGTTCTGGGAAGCAGTGTGTGGCTTTGGAAGGTTGTGTATGCTCCCAGCTGCGCGGGGCAATGGTGGGGCTGTGGAGAAGCCAACCAGTGACTGCTGTACACTGGATCTGTCCAAATCTGTTCATCTGGACTACTTGAGGATATCTAATCTTATCATGCAGTATGAGTTTTCTAGCGTGCCTTCAGGTAACCAATCATGGCTTTGTGCTACAGCATTTCATGAGAAGTAAATCTTGGGATAGGGGCAGAATTTCCCAGAGCTAGTAGTCTTTTTAAAATACCAAAGGAGGAACAAATCTTTCCTTGAAAAAAACCCTTTCAGAACTCTTCTGCAAAACCGTTGGAGTCCAACAAGCAGCTTGCCTAAACTTGCCTCAGTGCTGAGAGGAGTCCCCACTTTCCAAGTGCTGATCTAGGTGCAGCCCAGCACGATGGTGGCTTCTGCAAGTGCACCTTCCTGGGTCCTGTTCTGCTGGTGATGACTCCCAGGTCCTTTTCTGCAAAGCTGCTTTCTGTCTGTGTCTATATCGATACCATCTAAAGAGTTTGGAGGGCTCCCAGAGCTTTGCCTTTGGGGCTTGTGGGTATTTGTGCTGTCATGTGGAAGCACAGACAAGTGCTTGCAGAGAGGGAATTCTATTCTCTCCAGACTGTTGCCCAGTCAGTACAGTAGGTAAAGAGACACACCTACTGGTAGGAAGTATCAGAAGGTGCCTGAGGCTTTAAGAAACCCACAGAAGTCTCATCTCCTGCTGAAAGGAGGAGAAAAGCCCATGCTCTTGCCAATATTTAGGCAGCAAGGTTAGATGTTGCTGAAGCAGGTCCGAACATAATGCAGTCGTTTTGCCCTGACAGAACGTAGCAGCCCTGTTTGAAGTGCTTGAGTGCAGGACATTGGATGCTGTTTTACCACATGTATATTTAAGTTGCCTTTGAAATCTTTTTGGTTTTAAGTTATGGAACAAATGAGTTGCTATTTCTGCAGTTACTGGATTCCTGACCTTGCTAATATAAAACCAATCATGTTTACAGAGAGCTACCAATAGCAGGTAAATCATATAGGGGATGTTAGCACTTTGGTACAAGTTCACTCTCTTCACAATGAGATAAATAGTAATTCTCAGTGGAGCAGGGTGGGTATATGAGATGGAAGCCTAAGTTTACCTATGTTTACATCTTGTGTTTTTCCTGAGCAAGACGTGACTGCAAATCTGCTAATGTCTTATATTTTACTTCTGGCAGTTTGTGCTGTAGTACTTTCTACTTTATTGCTAATATTAATCAGTCTAAACAGATTTTAGTGGAGTCAATTTTGATGTGAAGGTAATAGGTGTTCAATTAGTTTTGAATTGCTTAAATAAAAAGGCCTATTCAAAATATTTGTCATATTGGTGACTGAAATGTATTTTCAGATTGGTGCAGACAGTAGTACTTAGGTGATAAAATAGAACTTACAATGCCTGTGAATGCAATTGAAATAAAGATTGGTTTGAGTCCTTCAGCAGGGATATTATTAATCTGGGTGTGCTGAATGTTGTAGACATCATTCTACCCTGAACCGCTCATTTTACTGTAAAGTCAAATGACATTCATTGTCAGCTGCGTCTACCAAATTAAGGTGGCATATGAAAGACAGTCGTTTGGAGTTCAACTGTTACAGTAATGTTCATTTGTTGAAAAAAACCCTATGTTTCTTATGCACAATTCATGCTCTTAATGTATTACTTTTTGTGCCAGTTCAGAATTAGGACCTACTGTGGAGGCGAAATTTGTGATTTTTAAAAAGGCTTATTTTAAAGTATTAACATGATGGCTGAGGAGGATAGGTGGAGCTTTCTGAAGTCCACAGAGGAATGGGGGTGGCTGCAGAAATAGAGCAGTTGCATTAAAAATTGAAAAAACTATTGCATTTTTGATTTGAGCCTCTTAGACCCATTAAGGATGGATCCAGATGTAGCCATTCCACAAATATTTTAACTCCCTCATCTTAAAATTTTTGAGGCTGTTTTTGTTTGCTTAAGTTCTCCAATTTGCCTTTTCCATGAAGATACACTAATTAGTATTTGCTTTGGAAATATCTTGTGGGTGGAACAAGGTATTTGTCCAACCATCTACTTAGATGAGAAGATGTTTGGTTGCTGCTTTCTCAATTGTGTGGTGTTTTGTTTTTCTGAGGTATTTGGATGCTACATACAATTCAAACTGAGTAATTTTGCATCGTTTGTGAATATGCACACAGAGGAACTAATTTAAAGCTAAATTATGCTGGACATGTTTTAAGATACACAAGAGCAGGAGGCTAAGTTTACCTCTTCTGTTCAGTCAAATTGGGAGGGTTGTCTAGCTTCATGCTGATCAAGAGGACACGGAAAGTAGAAGGTATCTTAGGTGGCTTTCAGGTAATCTCTGGGGTTTATTTCAGAAAGCCTTTTGACATGTATTAATACGGTGATTCCACTTCAAGTTCATGTTGTGTAGTACTATTTTCAGCTGAAAAGACAAATATTTGATAGGGAGGTGCTGTTTCAGAGAACTTCTAATCACTCCATTAGTGGGGCAGGAAATAAAGGAGTCCAAGATAAGAGATGGATGACCTGAAGCGCAGTTGAGACCATTTTACTATGACAATGAGATGAAGTGTTCATCAATGTCATCAAAATTAGAACTATGTTGGGTTCATCCTATGCTACTGCACTTTGGAATGACCAGAACAAGTCATGGAAGGACTGTGAGCATTAAGTCAATGTCTTCTGTAGCAGACTTGCTACGAGTTGGCCTCACTGCAGAAGTTCTGCCAGTATCTTCAGATTAGGTGTGCTGAAGATGTGCCTTCTGAGATACAGATTTTACCACAATGAAAATTTCAAATAAACAGTGGAGAATGGTGGAGAATTTTACCTGTGGTATACAAGTAATGTTTTAATCCCAAAGACTATTTCACAAGTGCTTACTGATACTCTGAAGTTGCAGGGTTGTAGCAACTGAACCCATTTTGTACATGGTTTTTTGTCTGCTAGGGAAAAAGTGTTTCTGTACTCAAATCCTGTTACAACTGACTTGGAGTCCTGCTCCTCTGGAAACGTGTCTCTTGTAAAAGCTTGGGCATCTTCTTTAAAGGAGATCTTTATAAAATGCAAACTAATAAGCCAAAGTGTGGGGTTTGTAGTACCATCATTTTAATGTTCTTGTAATGTGAAGCCCTAAGGAATCACGGTGTCAGACCAGATAGCCATCTAGCTCACTGTTGTATCTCCTGCAGTAGTCAATAGCAGTGATTATTTTTGTAAGTAGTACAAGAAGAGGGCTGGTGGGGATGCTATTGGGGAATGCTTCAGGAGCTGTATAACAAACTTGTTTGGTTGAATGTCTAAAGTTTGATGCTTCTTTCCAAGCTAATAAAACTGAAATTGTCCATATAAAGCAAAACATATTGCTGCTGTTGTATAGCGTTAGTGATTTCCAAAATTACTTCAATGTATTTCAGTCAGGCATTATTTAGGAGTATTTATAAAGGATAATGTTACTCTTAAAATATTTTTGTTTTCAGAATTAACATGGAAACTACTTCCAGTGAAATCACAGTGGAGTTCTGTCAGCTCCCTGTTCTCTGAAGCTGTGATCATTTGGTTGTGGAATGTGAGCCTTGGATTCTTCACTTGTTCTTCCAGCCAAAGTAGAAAATTAGCATGAAATGATTTGGATTTAATAGGGTGTCTGGTAAGACTTCTGAATCTAGGAAAAATAGTAGAAGGATGAGCATGCAAATTCACCTGGTCTTGTTTCTCCTGCTTTGGTGTTTTGGAAACACTGTATTAAGGACAAATGCAATAAACATTGCTGTTTAGTTTGTTTGATCTTGCATCGATTGTATTTACTACAGACATACAAAGCATCACTTTGTTCTACATTAAGCACAAGTATTTATATTGGCCTAGCAGGGGGATCTGGAATCCTGGCCTTTATTTCTGCCCCAGGAAGATTAATTCTACCTGAAGATTAATGTGAAACAATTCTACTTGGTCATTATCTGATGTATCTAGCAACATTATTTGGTGAATTAACTAAGGAGTAATCATTACTTAGATCTCTCTACTGTGATTAAATGTAAAGAAAAAAATCCATGTAGCTATTACTTCATCCAGTTAAATTCCTGGACTGTTGCGTTGGCTGCATCCTTGGTCTGAGAACACTGTATTTTAATCTCTAGCATTATGGGAAGCTTTAATCACATGTTTATTTACTGTTTGTGATGTAGGAAATGTCATTGCTTCGTATAGCTAAGCAGTACAGAATGTAATCTAAGGATTAGGAAAAAGCAAATCTTCCTATCCATTTGACCTTGAAAATCTGATTGGATTTCCTGTGTGATCTGGCATGATTTTCCCTAATTATCTAAAGCTTGATGTACATGAATGATAGCTTTGGAATGAGCTGTGCAGCTATGGGTAAAATTCTAATGCTTCACTTTTTCATATTCATCTTAGATTTGAGTGCCAAGAAATGACAAGGAAAAAAAAACCCCAGAGAAATCTGAGGTAAAATGTGGCCCTAGTGTAAGAGAAATTTTCAGTAATTCAGTCTTCTTGACTTTGTTCATTCAGAATGAAAGTCTTGTGATAGAAGTGAATATGCATAAAGTCTTAAGTCAGTTTGATTAACTTCAGACCATAATAAGAAAAATTTCTCTCTTGTAGTGCTATGACAATGGGCTGTAGCTGTTTATTAGAGGAAAAAAAGTCATCTGACTTGAAAACAAATGGGGAAAATTGTGATCCATTTTGCTGAGAGCTGATTGGCAGCCTCTTAGGGGTTTCAGCAGCTTCTTTAAGGAAATGGGAAGTTGATTAACCAGTGGAAGTTAAAGAATAAAGAAATGGGTGTTCTTCAGATGGTCAGTAACAAGTACATAGCTATTTGTGGCAGGCAAAACTGATCTCCAGAGTAATGAATGGATTTAATATTTACCTGAGCTATTTCAAATGAAGTGATTACTAGAGTAACAATGGAATGCTCTTTTTATGACTTCTGCATTTTTTTATATTAACTAAATCAAAATACTGTAGAATTATGAGAGTATCTGACATTAATCAAGTTGTTGCAATCAAGTCCTTCAAATACTGAATTCAAGTAACTTATATAACATAAAATATTTAGGAAATACAAGTGACAGTGTAGTGATCTCTTCAGAAATGTATGCAGCTGGCTCATCTGAGTGTTACTGAGATATTGTTAGAACTCCTCAAATCATTTTTAACCTTGAGAAGTCCATTTGAGACATCTGAATGTTCCTGAAACAAAATTCACTTTTAGATGTGATTATTTCTCGGCAGTTTCTACAAAGGACCTTAAACCACTGTTCACTCAAATTTGTGGTTCTAATTTGAAATTCCCTACTACTTCTGAAAATAGTTTTTACAAAATCCAGTTTCCAGGTGGGTGAGGGGATTGTGGTGCATGTCCTGCTATGCAGGTGTGTACCATAGTAGATGCCTCAAGAGAAAACAAATTTTTAGCTTTATCAGTTCATGAAATCATGATGGGCTTTGTTAAAAGCACTTATTTTGCAAGTTTGGATTACTTCAGTCGAAAGTCCTTCACTGTAACAGTAATTTCAGTAGCTATAATTACTTTCAGTAGCTATAAACTTCCAAAGATCTTGTTTTAATTTAGTAGCAGTCTAACTACCTAACTATCTATTCCAGAATACTACAGCACAGTGGGCTGTAGTAGAAAGAAATACATAAAAATTTTAATCATGAGTGAAATGGAACTGTGCTTCTCTGATTATCTAAACAAGTTTTAGTTCTCACACTGATCTCATATTTTGGGGTATGAGTGGTGGGCCTCGATTATATTCCTGAAATTTTGAAAGCTGGGTTGCTCATAAGTATGCTGTAGACAGCTACCATTAGAACTGTATACTTTGTATACAATGGAGGAAGAAAATAGTCAACTATTAAACTATGCTGTAAATTTTTGAATTGAAAAATGAATAAAGGTATCTAAGAGTTTTTACTGCTTGAGCCATATACATCATTAAAAAAACCTATTAAAAATATAAGTGCTAAGTTAAAAGCTATTTAATGTCCTTACAATGCTAATTCAAGGTGCTGATGTGAATATGAATATTAAAAAAAGCCTGAAAAAGCAAAACATGGTTTACCCCATTGACCTAAATAACCACTGATATGTATTGCTTACACAGTATGCCATATGAAGTGTGCTGTACAGTATTAGTTTTAAAGTCTACTTTATACTGACTTTGAAGGTTCTCAGCTTTTAGATTTTTGTATTAAACTGAGAAAATAACTAATTTTTTCCTTCAACAGAAATTGAAAAATTCCAAAAGGGAGAAGGAAAGGAAGAAGAAAAGTATATTGATGTCGTCATCAATAAAAATATGAAATTGGGACAAAAAGTTTTGATTCCAGTAAAACAGTTCCCTAAGGTAAGCCCAGTTTCATTACTGGTAAATCTAAGTGCTTATAAAAGATATTCCACTGATGTTTAAACTTTTTTTAAACTGTTCCTGTGAGGATGGTGAGAGACTGGAACAGGTTGCCCAGGGAAGTTGTGGATGCTTCCTCCTGTAAGTGCTCAAGGCCAGGTTGGATGGGGCTCTGAGCAGCCTGATCAAGTGGAAAGTGTCTGCCTATGGCAGGGGTTTGGAAATAGCTGATCTTTAAGGTCCCTCTCTTGAATCTGGCAAACCTGGGTATCCAGCAAGTGATAAGGAAAAACTAAGTTTGTTTCAACTTTGAGCTTCCCCAGTAGTGCTTCTCCAAATAAATGATCTTACAGGTTCAAAAAAAGCAAGAAATTGAAGTTATTAAATCCTTACCAGGGTATAATATCTGAAAATGAAACTACAAATAAGTGATTTTTTGCTAGTGGAAACTATTCTTCTGTTTGTATTTGCCAGTGATGACTCTGGCAAGCCAAGATGCTTCTGCTGTTTATAGGTAGGATTACTGAAATAGCAACCATAATTGTTTTGTGATAAATATCTCCGGACCACATCAGCCCACCAGTGCACTGCACCTATTCACACAGCTTACTAGACCTGACACGGGGTTAACTAAGTTTCCTTTAAGTATTTCATTGCCCTTTTCTTCTTTAAAACCTCTGACTCCTTGAATAAATCATAGCAGCCTCAACACAGGTCAGGCAGTCCTAGCTCTGATCTGATCAGCCTGACATTGTAATGTCTGCTCGCATTACCTGTCCTGTCAGATCTATTTTCATGAGCTCGTAGCTGGGTCCTGTGCAAACTCAGGCTCATTACCCCTGACAGCCCTGGAAGGTGACAGGTTAACTGCATCAGAAAGATACTCAACTGAAGTTCAGAGCAGCTGGGTTTCTACTGGAAAAGAATCTGGTGGACCTCAAATGCAAAAGTAGGTAGTTCACTTCTTTGAGCATCTTTGCTCTCCCTGAACAAAATGTTATGACTTCCTAGTCTCTGCTTACTGTGCAAACAGTTGAGTCTCTGATGATGCCTAAGAGCTCCTGGTTGCTTCTGTGATGCTATGTTTAAATTCTATACCTGGCACCTTTTGTCTTGTGCAACAATCAGCGAGGTTAACATGCCTCATGCTAGAGGTAGTTAGCCTAAATATATTTTGTCTGGACCTTGATAGAAATTGATAAAATTCAGGCTGTCTTGGTTATTCTGTCTGTGTTGTGAAATAATGTAAGATGGTTAGTCCCAAGAGTTAGGTTCATGTTCTGCTTGAGGCTGGTTGTGCGTTTGAATTGATTTCTTCATTTGTGTTCTTTACAGACTCCTGTACACGTGGAAAAAAAAACCCCACCCTGAATTAGTGTGTCATGATATAGTGACAGGTAGTCTTACAAAGAACCTTTGGAAAGTCTTCTATAAACTGCAGGTCCAGTCAAGTCTTTTCAAAATCCAATTACATGAAATCTTGTTACAAATTTCTCAGGTTGGTCCAGCTTTACAGATTGCTCTGAGAAGTCTGAATTGCTGTGATACGGAAATGAATATGAGGTATTTAGGTGAGGCTTGAATATGCTTTGGTGATGCTGCCTGCAATCCTTTTGTAGCTGGCACACGTGCTACAAGCAAGGATTAGAGAGATTAGGGCTTTTATACAACCTTACAGGAAAAGGGCCAACTTTTTGTGTTAGGATTAAGTTCTAAATCAAGTTCCCCATAGGTGGGAGTCCACCTGGGTGCTGGATGTTGGTGGCATGAGACCTTGGCAGTTGAAGCAATGGAGTTCTGAGTGATTTAATATACCTTGCAATTTGATCAGCTGAGTAACTCAACTGACTCTAGGTGAAGTGTGAAACTATGACCCATGAAGCTGTACTTCTGTTGCCTTTTGTGCTTGAAAATAATCTTCAAGCTTGCACAGACTTGAAGGCAGGGAAAAGCGAGCTGCCCGTGGAAGGTCATGATGTGGTTGTCATGGTGAAGGGACTCTCTGGATCTATCCTGACACTGCTGCGAGGTGCCAGCATGTGTGAAAGGTGTTTCATAGCTTAGGTACAAATGAGGCAGGAGGGTGTTAGCCCTTTCCCATGCATTTAATGAATATACATTGTGAAGGAGTTCAGTCTCAGAAGCCTGATTTTGCTTTGACAGTTTAGTGAACTCAAGAATTCTGAATTCAGAGGGAAAAATAGCTTCCAGGGATAAATGGAATGATGATGGCTTCCATGAGATGGATCAAAACTACGGGAACAATTATTTTTGTTTTGTGACAGGCTACCATTTAAGAAATTGCTCATAGATATTTATGCTTAAATACTGGGTGAATCTCAGAAGGCAGTAAGAAATGGTCTGAGTTCTGTTCCCTGAAGTGATGCCTTAAATATATAGTTTCAAAAGTTACTGGCTTAAAGAACTAGTACCCATTTAAGCCTTTTAGCTAAAAACTTAAAGTGAAAATACTCATTTTAAAATGTCATTGTTATATGCAGTATCTGCTGGTGTTACATAGTCAGGGAGAGATTAATATTTTAATCGTGTGTTAGAAAACAGTTTTTCATAATAGCTCTAAGTGTTTCTTAAAGCAGAACTGAGAAAATGTGGTTGTGTAACCATAAGTGACATGGAAGAACAAGCACCAAATAGATACGAGGGATAAATTTTGAGCAACTTGGAGTGACCAAGCTTTCTGTTGTGAATAAATGTTTAAAGACCTATTAGTGTGTTGCCTGAAGGACAAGAGTAGTTTGATGTGACACAACAAGATGTGGTCATGATGATGTTCATCAGATGGTTGGACATGCTGATCTTTAAGGTCGTTTCTGACACTAATGTTTCTATGCTTGATGTATTTATCCTTCTATAGAAAACTTATGTTATGCATAAGAAAAATGTTGAAGCTTTCCTAGGTTCAAGTCATTGTAAGGCAAGTGCTCTGAATCTAAATTTAACTACTTGTATTTTTTTTTTGTTAGTGACCCTGCCAAAGAGGAATCTTTGCAGAAACCTAATATGCCAGGAAAACTTTCTATGGCTTTAATGACAATGGCTTGTGTAGAGCTTTACAGGAAAGCATTTGGTCAAGTGTTTATACCTCTAAGTATTTTAAGCTGGATGAGCCATTCTCAGCAGCCCTGTCTTGGTGGGGATAAACAAGGATTACTTTTTCTATTGTATCCCCCCCTTCTGTAATATATACATTTAAAAATGCTGTACCATTGCCATTAATTCCTTTTTTGCTGAAATTCATCTGGTAGGTCAAATGCTTAGGAGAAGAATGTCTCACTTGTATCAGTCCTGGTAGCTCTGTTTTCTCAAACTGTTTTCAGGGAATAGTTTCAAGCAGTGATCTGCTAAGGAAATAAATCTCTAGATAACTACTGAAGTAATATTTTGATTTGGGGATTCTGAAGAAATGGGTATTAAGCAGGGCTGTCCCTAATCTCCATTGTACTATATCTGCAAAAATACTTCTTAAAGTGAGGTTTTATGAATACCTAGAGAATTCTGAGGCAAAACCTTATTTTGATTTTTCCTGTTTCTATTGGGATAGATTTTTTCTATTAAATGTATTTTAAATTGGAGATTTTTAGTTATACATCACTAAGGTAATCTGTAAAAGGGAGACACATGCTTTCACTATAACCAGTATTTGTGGGCTAGTGGACACCATGGCCAAAGGATAGAATCCATATCTGGGGATCTTGAGAATGAGCTGTTGCATTTCACTGTATTTTACCCGCCAAGTAAACCGGAGTTGTACATATAGAAGGATGTACCTTCAGCAAATGAAGGTTTTAGGAAATAACACCCTTTAAATCTTGCATCCTTTTGCTCAAACTGCAAAGTGTATACAGTGATGATGTAAGACCACAGAGGGTATAAATTCTCATTACGGGAGTGTTTTGTCTTGAACTGTAGCTGAGGGAACAATTTTTCACATCTCCAATTGTCTGTTCTCAGCTCTGTTAATAGATCTGAATATTAATGCTGTTAATAGATCTAATACTAGGGGATCTATTATTAATCTAATAATGGGGGGGGTCTATTAATCAACCTTTATCTTCATACCGTTTTTGTAAAGATGCCTTAAATGCTTTGCTGTAATGTTGTTGGAGGTACCATGTTTGGCATATCCTTCACAGCTTGTCTAGAGCAACCTGGAGTTGGAAACTTTATTTTCTGTTTTGGATATCATTGCCCATAACTGGAGGGCTTTCAAAGCTGTGAAGATGTGGTGCTGAGGGACGTGGGTTAGTGGTGCCCTGGCAGTGCTGGGTTGGACAGCTGGACTTGATGATCTTTCAAGGTCTTTTCCAAGTGAAATAATTCTATGATTCTATGAAAGCGGACTGCTGAATGTACCCAGCTTTTCCCCTGTTGTGTGACTGGGAACACATGTCCTCTGCAGCTCATGAGAACTGTCCAGCTTCCTGGGTCTACTTAGTCCAGTTTTGTGTCCTTGGTATGACAATAGGCAGATCCTGCCTACATAAATTTACTACGTGAATCTTCAAGGGAGGAGGATAAGGCGATTAAGATATTTTTCTTCAGAGCTTTGCTTGGCATTGTATCCCAGATTACCACCAACTTTGTTCTTACAGTTATGGGCCTGGTACCGACTGCAGTTTGAATACATCTGTTCTCTGCATCAGATGGGATAAAAACAGTCCTGTTTGTACTGTTTGATTCCCTCCAGTTCAGATATTCTGTGTTTCTGTTGACACCTGGAGGAGCCAAAAGCATGCTGTTAACTATCCTACAGTTGTACTTCATGACTGCGTAGTATGATCTAATACTGGTTTGCCCCGGCACAAAAAGTTGTGTCAGCAGAATATTCATTTTTGCTTGTTCATTTATGCTTAAAAATCCAATAAGCTCAGTGGTTTTTTTCTTTTCTTGCAGTTCAACTTTGTGGGAAAACTTCTGGGTCCACGTGGCAATTCTCTAAAGCGTTTACAGGAAGAAACACTGACAAAAATGTCTATTTTGGGAAAAGGCTCTATGAGGGACAAGACAAAGGTAAGACCTCAGTATGTTGGTGGAGTGTTGGATACCTGAATTTTATAACTTACTGAATTTCTGGGGAAATGAGCAAACCCTGTAAGGAAAATTGGAGCAAATAAAAGGCATAGGATACCCTTGTATTAGAGTCTGGTGGAGTCTGTCTTCTCTAAGGAACCTGTTGTTGGGGGCTATGAATGAGATCATCAGGTATTTCTAAATGCTTGCATGTTAGTATGCCTGCTAAATGACCAATTTTAGATGAATGACTGTTTCCTGATGAAAAGTGGCAGTAAGCTTCATAGACTTCTTTATGCAAGATGTCTCAATAGTTAATTCTTAATTTTTTTAACTTTAAGAGAACTTCAGAGGCTTATGATGTGAAAGGTTGAGAACTTGCATAAGATAATGGTGATCTTTGCTACAAGTTCTCTAGGGAATTTAGATAAACCAGGGTAGAAGATACAGATAAACAAGCCTGACTTTAAATCTATTTTTGGCAACAGTATATCTCTAGCTCTGACTTGTAATTGCCTTTTTAGAATGTCTGGTTTGCTTCCTAATGAGAGGTTTGTCTTCAAGAGCACACTGAGGAAAGTGACTTTTTTTCCTGTATCTGTTTACTAGGGAAACTGAACTCTAGAACTGGTCTAGGCTTCTATTTCCCTATCTTCTGTCAATATCTGGAGGACTATTTTGTGTATCTACTTGTGATATATACTATCTAAATTCAGTAATTCTCTTTAACATGTTTTTTCCAGCTCTGCTGTTACTTCATCACAGATTTAGTGCAGAAACACTTTCTGCTAGACTACTCAGGCTTTCAGACATGTATAGGAGAGTGAAAAAGTAAATGGATTTGTTTCAGAATTTCTTTATTCCATGACAAGATTTCTTTTCTATTGTGAAACTGAAGAAATAACTCAGTTTTCTACCCCAATTGGCTATTCACGTATTACCAATAGTTCAAGACTGGAATGAGCTTTTCAACAACTTAAGTGTTCTGAATGGTTTATAAACATCTGACAGAAGCCAAATTTAAGGTAACATTAAAAACAGATATCAGGTAGTATCTAAGAGGAATTTAGAACATAAATCAAAGGTGATGTAGTGAAGATTCCAGACAGTACTATGAGCATATTTTGATAAATACTGCTGCTCAGCTTGCGTTTTAAAGCAGGTTCTTGATAGCTTGACAACTAGGACAAAAAGTAAAATGCTCTATAGGTACAACAGAATACAGGGCAAAGTGTTTTTACTGTCTTCAGCAGGTGTATGGCCAGCTGCCCTGTGGTGCTGTGTATCATAAGCTGTGCTAGTATTGGCTTTGTTCTGGACCATGAGGGGATGAAATCCAAAAGTACGAGGTGCAGAACACTGTGAGCTTTCTCCTGAGGCTCCCAGAGTGCAATACTGCAGGGATGTGTCTGTACTGAAAACATGAAGGTAAATCAGGTTGTCCAAACCATGAGCTGTGTGGTGTGACAGATGTCACTAGATGGAGATTTAAAGGACAATTATTACTATTTTTTAAAAAAGGAAGTGGTGACCTTGGTGTCTTAGCTCCCTTGTTCCACATCTGGTTTTCTTTCATCCTTCTAGCACCTTTCAAACCCCCATTTCAGTAAAGGGGGAAAAAAGGCTTTCTATTGGATCCAGCCAAGCAGCATCCCCGTGCCCTGGGCAAGCCTAGCCAATGTGTGTACTGTCAAGTAAGGGGAGAGGATTTTGTGGGAGCTAAAAATACTGTCAGTGAGGGATACTGGAATGGGAATGAACTGTGGCTTTTGTGTTCATCACAGGGGGGAAAAAAAGACCTGAATCATAAAATATTAGGGGTTGGAAGGGACCTCTAGAGATCTAGTCCAACCCCCCTGCCAGAGCAGGGTCACCCAGGGCAGCCCACACAGGAACAGAGCCAGGGGGGGTTAGAAAGTCTCCAGAGAAGGAGACGCCACATCCTCTCTGGGCAGCCTGGTCCAGGCTCTGTCACCCTCACAGCAAAGAAGTTCCTCCTCATGTTGAGGTGGAACCTTCTGTGCTCAAGTTTATACCCATTCTTCCTTGTCCTCTTACTGGACACTACAGAAAAGAGATTGGCTCCTTCCATTTGACACCCACCCCTCAGATATGTATAGACTTTTAATAAGATCCCCTCTCAGTCTTCTCTAAAGACTAAACAGCTCCAGTTCCCTCAGCCTGTCTTCCCAGGGGAGATGCTCAAGTCCCTTCATCATCCTTGTAGCGCTCTCCATTGGACTCCCTCCAGTAGATCCTTGTCTTCCTTAAATTGTGGAGCCCCAAACTGGATACAGTATTCCAGGTGTGGTCTCACCAGGGCAGAGTGGAGGGGGAGGAGACCCTCCCTGGACCTGCTGGGCACACTCTTAATGCCCCCTAGGAGCCCATTTGCCTTCCTGGCCACAAGCGCCCATTGCTGGCCCATGGAGAACTTACTCTCCCCTAGGACTCCAAGGTCTTTCTCTGTGGTGCTTCTTTCCAGCAGGATGACCCCTACTCTGTACTGGTGCCTGGTGTTATTCCTCCCCAGATGCAGGACTCTATACTTGTCCTTACTGAACTCCATGAGAAGTTGTTTAATGCATGCCCAGGGCAGTGAGTGAGCTGAGAGCTGTGGAGAGGAGTTTCTTGCCAAGTCATGTTACAGAATTGAGGGGTGGGAAAAGACTTTTAATCAAAGTGAATTTTGCAAGTGAAGCAAGAAAAATTAAGTTACTTTAAAAGCTTGCTTATGGGAATGATCTTACAACCTCCTGCCCTGGAATATCTTCTGTTTTGTTAAAATTGCTGATTGAAATCCTTTTTCACCAGACATTGCACTTGGTACTGTGACTTTTCTGTTGCTTATTGCTATTACCAGGTAAATTGGTGCACACACCTCTGCACATCTAACTACATGGTGATTTTTTTTCCTTTAAGAAAAGGGACAGGGAATGCTCAATAGCATGTATATACTAAAAGCAAAGTGTATGAGGAGCTCTGATTTTCATCATATGTATGCTTTTATAGTATGCTTTTAGTTTTCACATATAGCTTCCAGTGCTAGGTAGTGGTTCATATGTCTTAAATGTTTAGTTGAAGCACAGTTATTCAAGTGAGAAACAGTTTCTGTTAAAACTAAATATTTAATAAAAAGCTGTAATGTTTATATTTTACCTCCTGTTTCTAAGTTGTGTGATTTGTATTGACAAGCTAATGGTTTTGTTGACAGAGTCTAATCCTGCTGGTTCTGGTCTCTTAATACACTTGATGTGGATGCTTTAATAGCTAATCAGATTCTGTTGAGTTTTTTAAACATCAGTCATGAAGTATGATGACAAAAAAGTTTTTTGAGAAACAGAAATGGATTGTCACTTAGAAACCCAAAACCATAATTAAGGGCTGTGTGTGGTGGTGGGAATTTCAACTGTCATCAAAACTATAATTGTAGTAATTCAAAGGGTGAAGCACTTACCTGGTGCTTACTCAATACAATAAGCAGCAGGGGAGAATTCCTAGGGCTTTGTTTCTTAGATAGCAGAACTCCTATGGATATGATAGAAAGCTATCTGGTAATACAATGGAATTATTTTTAACGGTGGTTTAGTCTCTTGGAATTCACCTGTCAGATACACGTGGGAGGCAGGAAGCCTTTCTGAGTCTGAGAAATGATGTCCTCAGGGTCTGTGAAGGTTTTGCACGTGAATGAAAGCATTTGACAACGGAGCTCTGCCCCACTACATTGGGATCTGAAATCACTTTCTCTGTTAGGTTGAAGTGGATTGGGTGAAACAGAACAAAAGAAATACTCTCTTCTGAAACAGCTAGTGAACTCTAATGTGCTTCTTCCTTTGTCACATATGCTCTTAGTTTCATGTCCAAACAGTACAGTTCTGTCAAAGATGCGCTCATGGGGTAGAAATCTGTGAGAACAGAAAACCAGTAGTATCTGAGCAGTGCAATAATACCAAGATGGAAATAATAGTGGTAGAAGAATTCTGCTGTTGGGGGATGCCAGGTCAAACCTGTTTCTGAAGACTTGACTGCTGAGAAGAGGCTTCAAGCTCACTTAGGTTTCTCTGTCTTCTACATGATGTGGTGCCCGTGGGAAAACTGGGAGCATTCTTCCTTGTGCTACAGCTTCTGTATGTGAGCAGAAGCTGAAGGCTCCTTCTTTGTGTTAGTAGCTGCTGTTTGTAAGAAAACTCAACGCTATTCTAGCATTTTAGCAACACGGTTGGTATGAAGGGCATTAGGAAAAGTATGTAATTTTATACTTAGTTGTTGACATCTGAACACTTGAGTTGTAATATGTTTGAAATAAGATGGAAAAAAACCCCAACCTTTTTCTTATCTCCTAGGAGGAAGAGTTGAGAAAAAGCGGCGAGGCAAAGTACTTCCACCTAAATGATGACCTGCACGTTCTAATTGAAGTATTTGCTCCACCAGCAGAAGCATATGCCAGAATGGGACATGCACTGGAAGAAATCAAGAAGTTTCTCATCCCTGTTAGTATTTTAATTTTTTTAATGAGAATTCTGTTAGTCTTGATTCATGCCAGATCTTGGAAATGTGGGAGATGTAGGTAAGGAAATGTTAAGGTGTGTATCTGAGAGCAGCACGAGTGTGTATGTGAGTGTAGTCGGTGTAGAATCATAGAATCATTAACTATCCACTAAACATTCTCAGGACCACTAAACCATGTCCTGAAGTGCCACATCTGGATGGTTTTTGAACACCAGAGATGGTGATTCCACCCCCTCCCTGGGCAGCCTGTTCCAAGGCCTCACCACTCTCTCAACAAAGAAATTTTTCCTCATATCCAACCTGAACCTCCCCTGGGGCAACTTCAGCCCTTTTCCTCTTGTCCTAATACCAGTCTCCTGGAAAAGAGACCAACACCCACCTCACTCCAACCTCCCTTCAGGGAGCTGCAGAGAGCAAGGATGTCTCCTCTCAGCTAGTTCCTATGCCCCAATATTACTCCATGAAATGAACGAAAGCATAAGTAACAATCAAGAGGTTTGTTTAGGAATGCAACCTGATGTGAAATAACACACTAATTTAGATGCACCTTAAGACAGTGAAAAGCCAAATAAATGTCCTGAGCATCACGTTCTCATGTTATGAAGAAGCAAGCTCTACATTATAACTTTATCTGAAGGCTTTTGTCTTAATGTATGTGGAAAGAGATAAGTATGCTACAGTGCAAGCATCCTAATTGATTAGGAAGGCAATACTCAATATTTGTAGGAATGCTGGACACTTATAATGTTGAAGGTTATTTACATGATTCGTGGTTTTGTGTGAAGAGAGAATTAAGTTCTTGGCTATTCTTGAGCAAACACCTGCTTTTTTAGCTGGAAGCATGCTCAATTTGATAAGTGCTTTTTGCATGCACTGCAAGTAAGGATGTATCTAATCCCCTTGCCCAGTTTTCTTCAGTGAGTTTGCTTCACCTAATGTCATAATAAATGAAGTGAGCTTATCAAAACATAGCCATTGCTCTGCTGCTGCTAAGCCAGTGGAATTACAGGCTGATAATGAGCAATTCCCTTCGTTGGTTGTACGCTTTTCCATCTCGATTTTTGATCATTGCATCCTTATTGTATTGAGCTGAATTGACACTACATAATCTTTTCTGAACTATGGGATCAAGCCAACACTGTCTTAATTTCCCTTTGGCTTTTCAAATGTAATCTTATCAGAATCATTGTAAATGCCTTAAGCTCTTCTGCCTGCCCCTTTTCCCCCCCACTTCCCCCAGCCCTTGCAGCAGCCACTCCCTGAAGCAAGAAGCTTTTTCCTTTTTTTTAGAACTACCATTTGATTAACTGATTTTTATTTTTTCTGTAAGGTCTGTTGTGGCTTGCTTAGCAAATTACCCATTGTCTTTCAAAAAAGAATTCCTTCTATCAGTATATATGATGATCTTAATTTGTGTTCTTACAACGTAAGATGCCTTCCAGCAACTTTCAATGCTGAACCTGATTTATTTTGGAGGGGCTGCTGGGCTTTGGCAACTCACACATTCTTTAAGCAAGCTGGTGAATACCTGTAAGGGGGGTGTATAGAGGTGGATAATAACTATTTATTGCTCAATGCCAGGATAAAGATTTGCTGGGTGTTTTGCAAAGCTGCATAAGGTTGTGCAGGGATCTGTCTTAATACTAAATAAAAAATCCATATATTAGTAAAAAAAATCTATATTCATTTAAATGATAAATTGGAATAAGATCTTGTTCGAGATGATCCCATGGAGAGCTGTGCTGATCAGGGCTGGTTGAAAATCACAAATAAAAAGCCCTAAAAGAATGTTGCTTAGTCATGTAAATAACTCCATGTAGGGAAGAAAAACTCTTGCCTGTATCTTGATACCTTAGTCATTCTTAGAGAAGATGCCCATCCAGTCTTCTCTGGAGTGTGTCAATATTCATCAAATGAGCATCTATCTGTTCACTTGAAATTAATCAGCAAGCATTTGACTGAAGTCTGAGTGTCACCTCTGCCTAAACTGGATAGGACAGGGTCACAATCTAAAAGGTTTCCATGTCCATCTTGCATTCTAGGTGAGGAAGAGGTTATCTCCTCCATTGCAAGTCTGCTGTTTTCCAGCAGTAGCTATTCATAAATTGACATCTGTTACTTTTAATTGAAGAATCCATTTCAGAGTCTAATGGATTAACCCCGTTGCTTATCATGGCTACTTGTATTATTTCCTTGTCCTGTCTCTTCAGTCTTTATTTTCCAGCTGCCTCTGGCATATGTGATAAGGAACCATGTTTTCTGTTCTGGGCCTTTGTGCAGTGGAGTCCTTGTGTATGACTAAGGCTGCTGGTATGTCTGGTAGCATCTTACAGGAAAAAGAGAAAGCATTAGGAGCATGTACAGTGGCAACCTAAGCATGTCTCTGTTAAGAAATAAAGTGAAATTAATATCAAATGATGATCGAAGGGATTTTTCTAGCAACCCAGCTCTGAGGAGGATGTCTCTTGGAGAAGTTTTAAATGGCATCTCTGATAAATGCTATGTCCCCCGTATTGTCTGTGGTACAGTTTTAGCAATTCATTGGCATTTTGTTTGAAGATGGAAATTTTTGTTCCATATAGCGCATAGAATTGTTGCATTTGTAGCCAGTTCTGATGCAGCAAAAAAGGTACAAATATAAAGTGAGCCTCTGTACAGTAGTTGGCCAGACTAGTGTTCAAGTCCCTGCTTCTAGTCTGTTGCCTATGGTGCTTTGGCTCCGTGTTGTTCCAAGTTGTTTTATACCAGAATCTGTTTCTGAGGCATCAATTGGGCAATGTGAAACAATTCAGTTTTCCAGACCTTTTTTTATGTTGTTTGCTGGTTGGATTCTGTTGTTTAGAGGAAGGTCTCAGATGTATAGTTGTGAGTTGAATTTCAGAGCTTGTTTAACACAGTTTAGATAAAATGTCTTTGTAGTGCCACTTCTTTAGCACTCATAACTATCTTCAGCAGTGGCATGTAAAGGAAAACTACTTCTGTTTGTGGAAGCTAGGGGGGAAGCAGAACCTTTCAAGGATGGCTGAGATCTTTGAGTTCCTAGATGTTTTAATCTTTCAGTGTGGACTTAACATTTCAGTGAGCTCTCTGCAAGGCTGCCTGACACTGTTTTGGTACTTGCCTAGTACATAAATGTAATAAAATCAGATTTCCGATACAAGATGCAGATCCTTTGTTCTGTCATTGACATGGAAAAGTAGATGGTATTTGGAGAAATCTGACTTCTTGAAATGGGAGGATTTGCAGAAGATTAGACCTGTGATATCAGAAGTGTCACTCTATTCTATTGATATTTTGATACTTATTGTGTATGTATAAATATGGAGTATTTTTTCTGATTTACCTTTATAGATGCATTCATTGGCTCAATTTAAGTGAAGGAAAAATGGCAGAAAAATATTTCCAGCTCAAGAGCTCATTGCTCTATTTTATTCCCATGTGATATGCTAGTTTTGGAGGTTATCTCAAGGTCCCTGGAAAGGCTCTTGTGTATTTGAAGCACTGTATTAATTCCATGTAGATAACTTCAGCTTTCTTTTTGATAGACCTTGAGAGTGGATTTGTGCAGTGTAAGAAACAAGCCACGTGTCTTCAAATTGTTTATCCTTGAATGTTTTAGAACTGAGATTTTTTGAGGTCTTATTAGATAATAATGCATGTTTGTATTGAATGAATTCCAGCGTTCTTCCTTTAACTCCTGATTTTAAGTCTAGATGGCTAATTTATTCCTTAGTTGGCAGGGGTTGTTGCTTTGCATCACCAGACAATGCAATTTTTCCTGCTCTTAACACACCATCATTTGCCAGCCTCAACTACAAACCAGATCTCAGCTCAGAAATGGGACCTTGATTTTTGTTGTTGCTTCTCCCCATCTACAGTATTTTAACATTGGCACTTTATCTGGTAAAGCTACATGGAGGCAATATGCAGCGGGGAAGAAAAACAGACCTGGCGGGGGGGGAAGAGCAGTTAATATGTAGAATTTCTTTAGAAAATTTTGACTGAATAATTTGGCTGCAATATTCATCATGTCAAACATCTTCAGTGTTCATCTTTTCAAGAGGAAACTCTCAGGAGCAGTATTTGCTGATACCAACTTGGTGTGGTGATTGAACAGTTTGGGTTTCTTTTCCTCTCGTTCTGCCCCTGTTTTAGGATTACAACGATGAAATCAGACAGGCACAGCTTCAAGAGTTAACATATTTGAATGGTGGTTCAGAAAATGCAGAGGTTCCAGTAGTTCGTGGCAAACCATCTATTCGAGCCAGAGGAGTACCAGTTCCTGCTTTGTCCAGGTAAGTAGCTCAGCTGCAGTGGAATTTCATCGGAATGCTTGTATTTTAAGCTTCTCACTTCAAACAGGGAAAAAAAAAAACATCCCAGAGTACAATAGTGAAATGTGAGCAACAGATAAGGGAAGGAAATCTTGATTTTTATTTTTTTTAAGGTAGTCTAGTGACTTTAGACTGAATTAACAATGGTGCTGAAATTTGTCTTAAACTTGAATGGTACCTAAGTTAAGAAGCAAGATACATAAAGGTGTTGAATCTGGCTGTGAGCAGCACAGTAAGACTCCTGTGCTGCTTGACTTCTCGCTTGCAGTTGCTCCTTAGGTGCATGTAGGATCTGTGTATGGGCCTCAGGGATCTCACAGCTTTGAAAAACTGGTAATTCTTGCCTTGATTGTCATGAATTTTCAGGTCCATTTCTCTGACTTGGAATACACATTTCTTTTACTGTATTATGAAGCATTTACTATAATCCTGATGAATAATGTAATGAAGTCTTTTGGAGGTAGAATTTTGGATAGTGCTTATTTCATGAAATCATTAAATGGTTTGATTGGAAGGGAATTTAAAGATCACCTAATTCCACCTCCCCTGCTATGGGCAGGGACACCTTCCACTAGACCAAGTTGCCCAAGGCCCCTTCCAACCTGGTTTTGAACACAGCCAGGGATGGAGCATCCACAGCGTACCTGGGCCAGGCTCTTACCACCCTCAGAGGGAAGAATTTCTTTCTAATTTTTAATTTCAATCTACCCTCTTCCAGTTTGAAGCCATCACTCCTCATCCTATCACTACAAGCCCTTCCAAAAGTCCTTCCCCAGCTTTCTTGTGGCCCCCTTCAAACACTGACAGGCCACTGTAAGGTCTCCTCAGAGCCTTCTCTTCTCCAGGCTGCACAACCCCAACTGTCTCAGCCTCTCAGGTGTTCCAGCCCTCTGGAAAAAGTGGCTTTGGTTTGATTCAAGAACTAGGCAGGTCTACAGCTTCTCTTGCTTTTTCTTTGACATGGGAGATTTTTTTTTACTCTAGCATCCCCTGTCTTCCTTGCAGTACTGAGATGAGAGCTTCAACTCCTTTGAGTTGGGAAGTGTGAAAACAAACTAAAGTGCATAACTGTTTCTGTTACAGTGCAGAGAGGTTGCTGCAGGAGTTAAGTGTAACAGTTTTCTACAGTGACCTATTTTCCTTCAGTTGTGGCTACAGTGCGTATTAATGAAAGCTTGAGACTTGAAATTCAGCTTTTAAAATAATGCCAAAATAATGTTCTGAAGTGTTTTGACTCGGATTAAGCACATTAGAAGGAAAAAACACTGTGGAATTATTCTATTTATACAGATCTGTTTACAGTTACATGTCCTGTAATAATGATGGCAAATGCAACGCAGAATGAATCTTTGGAGTGTTTACACTTGCTGTTGGTTGAATCCTATAAGAATATAATTTTCTCTAAATAAACAAATTTTCGTTCTTAAATTCTTAAGTAATATTGCATAATATACCTATGTCACATCTTTATTTTAATGTTGTTCATAGTAGTGGTAACTATATTCCAAGGTTCACTTCAGCACTTTAATCAGCTGCTTGCAAATTAAAGATCTCATTTGGTTCTGGAGATCTGGTATCTGCTGCCTGTAACTGCTCTGCTACAGATGCTCAATACAGAGATGCTCAGTTCTATTTCATGTTATTTCCATTTTTCCTATGTGCTTAAGCTGGTGTTTGTGATACAGAAGCTCATATTTGGTCTAATCTTATCACTAACATATCATACCTGATTTCCACTACTAGTATTTAGCCCATGCATGCATAATTAACTGCTCATAGTACTGAATTTCTAACATCCCTAGTTCCATCCTCTGGATTTGGTAAATTATTTTTTGCATACCTGCATTTTCTGTAAGGCATACACGCTGTTAGGTAGCTCACAAAATCCTTTGTAGTTCACCCTATTGGACTACAGCTACTGAACTGTCTTCAGGGTAACTTGAAATGTTTTTGGCGTTTGATTTGGAGATGACAGCTAAAAATTGTATTTATCTTCTTTTTTGATGTTCATGTTCTAAAAAAACCTGAAAGGTTGTTGGTTTGCTGCATGAGGGCTTCTCTTAAACTCCAGGACTTTCCCTTCAAATTGAAGTGCTTTGTTGGCATAAAGGATTCCTTTTGTGAAATGTAATGCTATTGCTACTGAGATACTACAGCCATTGAGTTAAAGATCTTGAATCGGAGAGTTACAACTGAGGGGATTTTTAGTGCAAATTGATTTCACTGAGTAATACTTTTGTTGAAGGCTTTGTTCAAGGCTTTGTCATGGTGTTGAGTGAAACAGTTTTAATAGCAAGCATCCCCAAGGAGAAGTTGAAGCAAAGCTTGACAAGACTTGTAAAGTGACGTCTAAAATCTCAATCCTAATCTCTCTTCCTAATCCACAGAGTATTTTAAAATACCAGCCTTGATACGTGAAACATCCAGTTGAGGATGCAATAACTGAGTGTGTTTAAGTTCCCAGTTTTTTAAGCCTTTATTATTCCTGAGTATTTTCACTTAAAAGAACAAAAGTACTAATTAATGCCTTTTTTCACTCCTTATCAGACATGTTGAAACTGGAGATAAAGCATCTTATCAAGTGCCTTCTTTTAAGAAGACTTGTTACGTGTATGTTTAGCTCCATACCAAAATTTTACTTTGTAGAAAACCATACCTTTGTGCTTGCATACATAATTCTAGCTTGTGCACAGGTATTCCTGGATGTGGTAAGTAATCCCCTAACGGTTGTGATTCGGAAGGTTTTTTTACTTTTGCTATTTCTGGCTTGTTCCAGATTTTCTTGATTGAATTTTTTGATCTCTATAGAGTGAAGGACCATTTTTGGGGATGAGTGGATGGAATTTGCTGCAGAAGGGTTGTGTGTGTTTCGGAATATGTTTTTCTTCTCATCATTGATTTTAGGCATATAGTTGCTTCTTTCTGCCCCCTTGCACCCATTCTTATTTTCCTTCATCCTAATACTGTTAAAGATGACCTGCAGATGTAATCGCGATGCTTCTACTTTCTGTTATGTTTATGTTGTGCATTTAACCTGTTCAGGTTGTACCTGTCTCTTCTGTGCAACAAGAGAAGGGACAGGAGAATCTTTCCCTGGTGAAAGTCTGGTTTTCATTTCTTTATTTTTATTGTAAACTAATATTGTTCTTAAATATGTTTTTGGAGGCAGCTGTAGAAAATGAAGGATCATATTGGTTACTTTTTACTTTAAATGTAATGGATCCTCTTAAACTTGCTAGCACAATAATGTGATGCTGTTATAGTGAGTAGCTAGATGATGTATCTCTTTTGGAATCAGTGTTTCTTTAATGCATTTGAATTCCCTTCCTGAATTAATGCAATATAAATGATAATATGACCAAAAAGTGAATTGAGACATATACAGTAACTGAACATAGAAGTAACGTACAGCAAAAGAGTCTGTATTCTGCAGAATAAATATTTAGCAAAGCCAGTTCAGGATCCAGGACAAAAACAGGCATTATGTTAGATGTGGCTTGTTTCTTTAGCTTTGTGATAAATACCCCTCATAAAAATGTGAAATAAAACTTACATGAAAGTCAGGTTCCAGCAAAAATAGTTTTCATGACATTTTCTTCAAGAGATGCCGTGACATGTGAGTTAGATCATGTCCCTCCTGTGTTTTGGCACACAGTTCACTGTAGTGAAAAAAAAAAAAGTAAATGTGTTACTGGGGTTTGTTGTAGTCTAGTCAATGATACCCATATTGAAAAGATCTTTTTTTTCAGTGCAGAGCCTGCAAGTTAATTGCCCAGCTTTGGAAGGAAGATTATTCTTAATTTAACCACCTAAATTACCTCTGTTTGAGGAAGGGTTAACATTCATTGGATTCACTACTGCCAGATCAGTTTTGATTCTTCTGAGTTTATTCAAGGGATAATAAAAATACCCATTTCAAATTCTCATGGCCACAATTATCTGCTTTAGGGCACTAAAATGTTTCTTTGAGAGTAGGACTGGATGGTCTCAGGTACATAGACAATCACTTGCTAAAGAGTGTCTATAGGTGACAATAAAAGCACCTAGCTAGAAGCTGGGATTTACTGGATATGTTTAAATACTGTTCATTTAACTGCTGTGCTCTGTGCAGTAGAAAATCTGGGTACTAGGTAGTTAAGGAGGAGGGTTTACCTCATCCAAAGGAATCTGAGGTTCTGGATAGCATACTGACATAAGATTCAGAAGAGTAGAGTTTTTCTTTCAAATGGAGGGGGAAAAAAAAAAGGCAAATGGTAGTTTGTCCTGGTAGGTAAGGGAAAGCAGTGGATGTTGTCTGCTGTGATTTTGGGAAGAATGTTTCCTATAAGGCCCTCTTAGATAAACTGTTGATGTGTGGGCTGGATGAGGAGACAGGTGGGTTGAAATTTGAATGTCTAGGCCCAGGAAGGTGGTGATCCATGGTTCATTGTCCAGCTGGAGGCCAGTAACAAGCAGAGTACCCCAGAGATCAGTATTGGATCCCATCCTGTTCAACTTCATGAATGCTCTGGATGATGGCACAGACTGTACCCTCAGCACATTTGCTGTTGATGCTGAACTAGGGAATAGTGAGTGATGTGCCAAAGGGTCATGCTGCCATCCAGAGGGACCTCGACAGAGCTGGAGAAATGACCTCACAGGAATCCTACAAAGCTCAACAAGGGGAAATGAGCAGTCCTGCACCTGGAGAAGATTAACCCTGTGTACCAACAAATGCTGGAGGCCACTGAGCTGGAATACATCTTGGCCAAAAAGGACCTGGGTGGACACGGTTGAACACGAGCCAGTGGTGTGCCCTTGCTGCAAAGGAGGCTAGTGGTATCCTGAGCTGCAGCAGTGTTGCTTGCAAGCCAAAGCAGGTGATCCTTCCCCTTTGCTTAGTACTGGAGACCCCCCACCTGGAGTGCTGGGTCCGGTTCTGGGCTGCCAGGTACAGAAGGGACACGGGCATACGGCGGGGAAGTTGGCAGAGGGCCGTGAAGATGAGCATCTCTGCTGTGAGGAGAGGCTGAGAGCTGGGACTCTTCAGCCTAGAGAACAGAAGGCTCTTTGCAGTGGTGCCCAGCGCCAGGACAAGAGGTGATGGGCATAAACTGAAACACAGGAGGTTCCCTCTGATCATCAGGAAACACTTTTTTTATTGTGAGGGTGACTGAGCACTGGCACAAGTTGTCAGGGGAGTTTGTGGACTCTTCCTGCTTGGAGACATTCAGATGCCATCTGGACTTTGTCTTGGGGCGACTGGCTCAAGGTGGCCTTGCTCGAGTAGGGGAGTTGGACCAGATGCCCTCCCAAAGTCCCTTCCAACCTCAAGCATTTTGTCATTCAGTGATTGCATTTCACAGGAGCAGTTAACGTCTCAGATGTTCAGGCAATCTGGTTTAATATTCCACCTCTCCCAGCTGATGTCCTGTGATTCTTAGACTGATGACAGCTGACAAATAATTCTTTACATACTTTCTCCATTCCCTTGGTTTTTTTTTCTTCTGGGTTCTATCACATAAGCCTCAGCTGTGGTTTGTAGTATGAAGTGCTGTAATTTACTTGATTGTTCCTTATATGTAAACTGTTCTATCCTGTTGGTCATCTTTGACACAGTTTATGATGCACTTCCAGTTCTTTTATGTTCTTTCCAAATTAGGAAACAGGACTGTAAATACGCAGTTGGGTAACAAAGTTTTCTGTATCTTATGTTTTCTGAAACTTGAGGACTTTTTGTTTTCACTGTCCTGACCACTGGGCCAATCATAATTCTAAATTATAAATGTTCTGTGGGTAGTGATAGCTCAGAATCTATTACTCTGTATAGTATTAGGATATATAAATTTGTGTGTATAATATTAAGTCCCGAGTCTTCTCTCTTAGAGTTTGCTGCTTTGTAATTTAATATTATTTTATGCTCTTTTCCTTTCCTTAACATTCAGGTTGGGATTCTGCTACAGATTAGAGACATCTGAACTCCTGTTGTAGTTTATAGAAAGATAGTGCAATTACTTTTAATTGCTCCTTCTGTTCTGTAATTTATCTCTAAGTCAGTTGGCAGCACTATACAGTGCATTCCCCATAAGGAAAGCCTCTAGCACCAGAACCTTGTCTGGTCTTGATTGTGTAGCAAAAAAACTTAATGAATGTATCCATACCTATATACTCTTCTTACTGTTCTTCACCAGTGATTTGGCCTCAGGCTCTGGCAGGTTTCCCAATTCCAGGATGTTTGAAAGACTTCAGGTTTTTTTACAAATCATTTAAATTCTCTAACCTGCTGTTCTGAATAATTTTTGTTTAATTAGCATTTGCCCTTTGACATTATAGAGGGGTTCAGCTTTTCAAGTGATACCTCTCAATTCCTCCTCTTACCCTGCTGCTCCAGCCTTACTGAGTTACTTTTGCCCTTTCTCACGTTTTTTCTTTTTTTGACACTTGTGTATTTGCTCTGACTTCCCAGGGGATTTCTTTGAGTGCTTTCCCATATGATATATATACATTTTAATATTTTAAATAATTTTAAACATAACTTAATGTAGCCGTCCTCCAAATTAAGCAATACCAGAACTGATTTGCTTTTTGCGTGGTATGCAAAGGTTCCTATTCAAAGTGGTTCCTCAGTAGTCTCAGTTTGTGTTCTTTGCTCATGTTAAACTTCTTTTGTTCCCCGACACCTTCTCAGTGAAATAACAATTTGCAGTTTCTAAAACTTTGCTGTTAGCATCGTATCCTGATATGACTCAAATCTGCATGGTGATAATTGAACTCTTCTGTTCCTGGGTTTCCTGTCTCTGCACCTTTCTAGTCTCCTCCAGCCTGGTGCAGTAACCATCTGAGTGGTATAATACACAAGTATACACCTCAGATTGTTTATTCTCCCTATAGTAACTCTGTTCATGTAAATGGTCTCCTAATACAGAGAAATATGATTGCCCACCCATCACCCCTCCAATCCTATTAACTGTTTTTGAAATGCAGAAAAGACCTTCTCATCATGGAGATCTGGTGTTATAATTACTCATTAAGAATAAATCTATGCTGGGTCTAAAAAACTGTACTTTTTCCCCCCCTCAAATGTTTTCCCATGTTTTTCAGCACATCCCATTTCCTGCTGCTTTCACTTGCACCTTGTCTGAAGGATGCCATGGAGATAATGGCCAGTGATTCTTGAGTCTTTTTACTGACTTTTTTTTTTCTTTTTCACTTGGTATTGACTGTGGTCTATGCCAGTAGGTTCATTTCCCTTTCTTTGGCTTCACTTGGAAAGTATCACATTTGCTATTTCTTTATATTACTTCAGCAGGCTGTGTCTGGGAACTTCACTGCTCACCCCTGCCCCCACTACAATGAAGTCAAATAAGCAGCTGGTACCCTGTCCTGAGGAGGCATTCTACAGATTAGCCAAAACCAAGTAATAAGAACAGTTTTAAATCACTTACTCTCTAGGCTTGTTTAAAATACTTTGTGACTGTGTTTTGATAAGTAGTTAGAATTAATAAAATCTATCCTGATTGTATCAAGTATTTATAATTTTTTTTGCATTCTTCATTAGTGATGCAGTTTTTGAAATACTAATTATTTGTGATAAAAGTATTTAATTTTTCTGATAAATTTGCTAAGGAGAAATGATATGACTTGTTTAAAATGGGATAGGAAAACTTAAAGCCAAACCTGGATCGTTCTTTATAATAAGTTGGAAGTTTCTACTGAGATCAGTACAGAGTATTTTGCCTCAGTTACTTCTCTCGAGATTAATTAGGTGATGGCTTGATAGGTAGAAAGGTAGCGTAGAGCTTGTGCTTGTTTGGGTTATGTATCTGTTACAGCACACTGAGGGTATGACTTCCTTGGAACATGTCTGTGTGCCTACAGAGCAGTCACTTGAACTTAATTACAGTCCATGGGGTGAAATCATCTCCTTTAAGGAGGAGATGTCTACTAGCACTGTTTTAGATACCCTGTTTAAAAGAGAATAAATGATACCATTTTCTCACAGATTGAACCTCTTAAGCCTCTCTCTACTAAAGGGAGGCAAAGGGGAAACGCTACCCCTAAATGGATCCAATGTTTTTGGAAACTGTTTCAGTTTAGGTCTCAGATTTTTCATCTTTTTTAAGCCTCCCAAGTAATGTCATGTGAGTTAAGGCTTATTCTTTTAGAAATTTAAAACAAAATATACTGTTATTTCTTGTTAGGACATCAGGTTATATCCTGTAATCACCTTGCACATTTATTACGTGTCTGAATGTTTTCTGCAACAGCTGGAATCTCCTCTTTAGAACCAGAAGAAAATGTAATTTTTCTGACCCACTCCATCTCTTACAGACAGGGTGATCTTTGGATTTGCATTTAGGAGCTTATGCAGGATCAGAAAGGAGTTGCAACCGATTCCTCTGTGCAGGGTTTGAGGATGATATAGCCTGAGAGCTTCAAATTAACCTGTGATTCTAGGGCTGTGATTTTACGTACTCAAGTCAAATTCTAGGGAAGCTGACTGAGTCCAGCAGATTGGTTTGGGTGTCTCTCTGTATGCGAGAATGGCTCAAGCTAGTGAGAAGTTCATCACTGAATCACGTGCCTAGTTTGTATCTTTCAGCATCTTTTTTTTTTGCATAATGTGTGTAATTATATTAAAGCCTACAGAAAAAAATGACAAGCTATCAACCTGGTTTAGACTTTTGCTGGCTGTAGCGAAGCGAAGTTGTCGTGATGTGGGGTAGGGAGCTGTTGGAAGGGAGGCCAAGGGGGTAATATTTAATGGTAAGTGATGCCTGTGTTCACAGGGGCCGTGGAGGGGTGCCTCCACCACCAGCAGGAGTACCACGAGGGGCACCAGCACCTAGAGGAGTGCCTCCCAGTAGAGGACCAGTCAGTCGTAGCCGTGGACTTCTAGCACCCAGAGCAAGAGGAGTACCTCCACCTGCAGGCTACCGGCCCCTTCCGCCGCCTCCAGCACAGGAAACCTATGGTGAATATGTAAGTTGAGCTGTTGATGTACCGTGCATAAAGTGTCTCATTTTGAGAGGGTGAGCCTCTCACTTCAGGACTCGGGAGAATCTTTGATTAGTACCTAAGTCTTGCACTTAGAATCTATGACAAACGTGGTCATCTCTTCGTCATAGTTTCAGACTTCATAGAATGGTTTGGTTTGAGAGGAACCTTAAAGATCATCTGGTTCCAACCCCCCTGCCATGGGTAGGGACACCTCCCACTAGAGCAGGTTGCTCAGAGCCCCATCCGGCCTGACCTGGAACACTTCCAGGGATGGGACATCCATAACTTCTCTGGGCAACCTGTTCTAGTGTCTTGTCACCCTCAGAGTGAAGAATTTCTTCCTTATCTAACCTAAACCTACTCTCTTTTGGTTTAAGTCTATTACCCCTCATCTTATCACTACACTCCCTGATAGGGTCCCTTCCCATCTTTCCTGTAGCCCCCTTCAGATACTGGAGGATGCCGTAAGGTCTCCCTAGAGCCTTCTCTTCTCCAGGCTGAACACCCCCAACTCTCTCAGCCTGTCTTCAGAGGAAAGGTGCTCCAGCTGCTTGAACTGTTCCATATTAATACTGCTTCAGGTTATATGTACTACCATAAAGATGTTTACAGTGCATTAGTTATGTACCTCTTAAAACATTACAATAGGTTTCTGCTTTACAAAAATCTGAAAAATCACACTGCCAGTAGATTTTTTAGTTCTCAACTAAAACCAACAATAATCTGCTTTTCCTCCTAAACCTATCTTTGTGGTCCTACAATGATTAGACAAAATATTTTTATGAAAGCTTCAGAATTGATCCTAAAATGTTACCAATATACAATGTATCTCAATAAGCCGTGCATATTTATCTCCATTTTAATGTATTAAAAATTAAAAACCCTATCTAATTACTTTATATTGTACATGAATGAAAATTTTAGACAGTTATGACTTGTTAGGGTAAATTTAATTTCAATTGTACTGAGAGCAGTCAGATGAAGAAAAAAGTTTATTGAATAAAATAAAAATGGATTTAGTCTCAGAGAAAAACAATATTTTCAAGGACAATGCTTTTAATGTTTTAAAGATCTTAAAGCTTTTAGTGTACCCTCTTTACAGCCAAATCTGGATGGACCTTGTTATTCAGACTAGCAAAAAAAGGACTTTCTGAGTTTCAGAAAATGCTTTTGCTATTTAGACATTTCTTACTTTCCTCTCAACTTTTCCTGCACGTACATTCTCCCTCTCTTCTTTCACCACCTCCCCCAAAACCCTCTAAATAAAAATCTCAACCTCTGCCTTAATTTTCTCTGTGACACTTACAGCTTTATGCAGAAAGGCTCATGTCCTTAGTACAAACATTTACACACGTACCTGAACAGTTCAAGAAGAAATTAATGTAGTTTATCAATTATGAGAACTGGTATTTGAACATTGCACCTTCATGTTCCCTGGGTATCCCTGGCTTGACCATTCAAGGTGGGTACTGCAATAAGTGGGTATTTCACAAAGCTTTCAAAGGATTTACTCCTCATTAAACAGCCTGTTTCCAGGGCATCACACACGGTGATGTGGTAGAAAACAAACTTCTTTCAGTAACTTCATGTCTATATATAGGTGCTTGTTTATACCATGTGTGTATAGAAGGGGCATGGAAATAACAGCTGTTTGAATCGGTGTCCTTGTGTGTGCTTCTCTTCTGAGGGAGAAGAGAGAATAGCACTAGAAAGAAAAATAGAGCTGTGCTAAATAAAATTTGAAAGGAATGTTCTCTAGAACTGCATCACTTGTCTTCCAAACAAGATACCTTAACTGGGATAGAAAAATTGAAAGCTATAACTGATAAAGCAATGCCAGCCAGTCCCTTTTAAAACGACCGTATTTTGTCTCCTTTGTTAAAATGGAGAGTCACTAAAGCAAAGGTTTTCTAGGATGTGAATCACAAGTGTGTTGTATGTTAAAAGGTAAATTTAATGTATGGTAATTTTTTTGCCCCTCCGTTTGTAGTACGTTATCAAAGTGCCTTAAGTGTATCTTCTACAAGTGAAGGTAACATGATAGGAGTCATTAGTGGTATTTCTCTGTCCTTTACTCATTGCTGTTTAGCCGGCTCTAGTAGGAAGTGCTGGTTTGAATGAACCTGAATGACCA
The DNA here is from genome assembly GCA_024336885.1 of Actenoides hombroni. Taxonomy (NCBI): domain Eukaryota; kingdom Metazoa; phylum Chordata; class Aves; order Coraciiformes; family Alcedinidae; genus Actenoides; species Actenoides hombroni. The sequence goes on from WUAM01000311.1 coordinate 1,200,736, forward strand.
GGGTAAGATGTCACTGTTTGCTTGTTTAAAAATAATGTGAAACTCTTCAAGTTCAGGAAGAAGCAAACTATATTCTGGATGGAAGCCTTCAACTACTTCTGTGCCTGTAAATATCTCAGATGATGCAGGGCTTTCAGTACATGAAGTCCTTGCTTGCTTCCTCTGTGAAGTACTATTAAGGATATCTTGTGACAGAAAATGAGGCTGTCATTGAGTCACAAACAGCCTCCCTTTTCTCTCCCTCTTTGCTTACTTTTTTTGTCGTACTTGAGACCTACGAAATTTTTTTTTGGAGTTGATGTGGTAAAATATAAGTCAAAAAAAGGGCTAGTCCAGATGACTTTGAAAAGAACCCGAGCAGAGTTCAAGAACAATCATTTTTTTGAGTCACACCATGTTGTAATTTACCTGTCTTCTGAATGTTAATACTTTTCTAATAATATGAATGTTAACTTCAAATGTTTATTTGCTTAGTTGTTTTGACTGTGAAGCTTTTTGTTTATATTCCTGGGAAAGGGCTTTAGGTAGCTTCATTCTCTAAAAATTAGAGAAATTATTTTGCTTATTCTGCCTCCATTCTCCTCTGTAGATAATGTTGTGGTTTGCACTTAAGTATTGCACCTTTTTTTTTAAGCAATGTATTTGAGTTCTGGATCTTCAGAAGCACTGGGACTATTCTTAAAGTCAGGATGAATTCGGGTGAGACTTTTGGAAAACAACTTCAGAACATCAAACCGTTATTTCTTGGCTTTTTTTTCCTGCTGATCACAGTGCTCTTTTCATGCTAAATAGGACAAGCAACAAAAAATAAATCACGAAATCAAAATGTAAAAAAAATGTTTTAAATTTAAGTCCCTCGGTTATTTGTTTGGTTTTACTTTGAATCTTTTACCTCCTCTGGGGTTTTCAGTGGAGAGAGAATGGATATTATTTTCATTTTTTTAGGAATTCAGGTGACTTTGGCTGTAGAAACAGTGGAATGTTTTGGAGGAGGGGCTGAAAAGCTTTTTCATCTGCCTATCTTGAAGTAGCAAGTTCATCTATAACGTACATGTAAATTATTTTCCAAGTATTTTAGTTTAAGTTGACCATTTTCTGACTATTACTGAATGAACATGAGTCGTCCTCCTGATGCTGACACTGCTCCTTGCTGCTGCTTTTAGAAAGACAGTTGTTTTAGCTTGATAGTAACTTGGTTTAAAAGTTGCTGCCTGTATTCATTAGCAACTCTTCCTTTATTTTGTAGGTGCATGAAAGACAATCTACTAGTACCTCATTCCAGGAATACCTTATTTGTTCTGGTTGGATATGCACTAGGCTCTTTCTAGATGAAAACAGATGAAAATCTACAAGATGAGAGTTTACAGTCTGTGCATGTTTGCTGCTAATGTCCTTAATGTTACCACTCAGACTTCAGATGGTAGTAGCTACCCATATTTGTTTTGATTGCCCCATATTCCCTGTTGCTTAAATGATGGGGAGATGTTCTTTCCCTTTACAATTCTAATTTGCAAGGGAAAAAAAAGTTGTTCATTGCAGCGGACTGATGTTGTCTCGTTCTTTCTCCTTCAAGTTAATGTCTGTGCAAACATTTTTTTTGTGACAGTTTTTTCTCTAAAAGTAAGACATTCTTCCAGTATTCTGTGATAAAACTACTGGTATAAGTATTAATTTCAGAAAATGATGTGGAAAAGAAACAAATCTTTTAGTTGTAGCGATAGCAGCCTTCGTTTTTTCCCTTGGATGGATTTCTTCAGTTGGGGGGAGCTGGAAAATTGATTTCTTAGTGATTTGATGATTTCTTTTCCTAGCACTGCCAACAGCCTTTTTGTTAAAATGAACTTGCTACCCTCCTCTTTCCTACTATTTCTCCGTCTTGTTCTTTTTGAAACACTGTTAATTTTCCCTAAAGAGGGCCCAAACACTAGTCCATCACTGTCACTGCCAGCAGATTAGAGTTTAAAGGCAACATTTCCAATTGCCCACGAACAAGGGTGTGTTTAGAGTACTTAATTATTCAGAAGAAACACTGATGAGCAAGACTTGGCGTGATTTATAATGTTTTGGATAGCGCAGAGGTTTTGGCAAAGATTGCTCTCATTGCTTTTATCATCTTTTGACCTGGGACAGTAACTTACTATGTAATGTATTTGAAGGGTGCATTTTTCCACATTGCCTTTGGTTCTGTTGATGAAAAATTTCTGCACTTTGCACTGAGCAGTTACTGTTATCAGTAACTGCTCTTCGGATTTATATCAGCTGCAGGCATTATCATTGAGACAACTGCAGGCAGACACTCTTAAGACAAAATGTAATGTCATTCTGGCTGATGGGCTGGGTTAATAAAGAAGTTATTAATAGTGTTTGAGAACTTGCAGAATAATTTCATATTCTTTTCAGAATATCTGTCTTGTAATTCTAGCTGGTCTGTGACTTCAGGGGGAGATTCTTAAGACTGAAATGGAGAGCTTACAGCACACTTGCTGGCTCCTGGGCAGACTAAATCTGATGAGGGTTAGTTTTCTAGGTTACCCTGAGAAGTAGAATTAGAGAGGAGAAAATGCTTCCACTTACAGGCTGAAAATATAATCTTGGTTGGGCTTTTGGTTTTTTTGGAGTGGGAGAGGAAATGTCTTCACCAGTAAATTTTCTGATTGCAGAGTACTTTTACAAAGAGCTATTTATATATTTATGGAGTTGGAGTATAGAGGGAAGTCCATTGGATTGCCATTGGCTGGTAGGAGGAATGCAAATGCTGTCATTCACGTGAAGAAAAATGGCTTTAAATAAAAAAAAATGCTTTTACAGATACCTGAAACATGCTGAAAAATCATAGGAAAAATTAGAATTAAAATATTCTAACAAAGGTGTAATTCTTCTTGTATTACACAGAAAGAAATCTGTATAGCACTGCTTGTCAGTGTAGCTGTGATGTGCTTTGGTGCAGCACATCTGTGCATACTTAAGTTTTGTCCCATCCGTTTTCATTACATATGTGTAAAAATGACAGATTCATTTAAGTTAGCATGATATAGAACCAAAACATGCCAGATGGCCACGGATATTCCACCTAAATACAGTTAAAGAAAACATTCATTGAAGCCACAAGAGGTCTGTGCTTCAGAAAGAAAATCCTCAAGTAGTGTGGATTTAACCTAAAATGTGAAAGCATTCTGCCTTGGCCAAGCTTGTAACCTCCTGAAAGAGAAGGCTTTCAAGTACTATATGACTAAGAGAAAACTGTGTCAGACCTGGTTCAGGGAAAGCTCTGAAACATGCTTCAGCTGTCCCTGCCTAATTGCTGCTTCAAGGGGATAGTGCACAGTAAACAAATGTTCCTGAATTTGGATCTCACCTCTTCATAGAACAGGCCGTTGAGAGCAACTCTTTCTGTTCTATTTTTTCTATTCTATATTCTATTTCTATTCTACTTTTGCAGCGTGTTGCTAATGAAGCTTATTGTTATTTTAATGTAAATAGTTGGTTTTATAAATATAAATAAAGCCATAAAAAAGGAGGAATTGATCTATTTAAGCAGATTATAGTAATTGCAACAGGACAGGTTGGTCTCTAACATGAAGTGACAGGAGTCCCCCATAGAAACTACAAAGCAGATGTCTTTTCCTTCAAAGCTTGTAAGAGCCACCCTCAACAATATAATAATGCAGGGCTTAACTTCAGCAGTAGTCAATTTATTAACACACACAATGGTGAGCAGTAATGAGTTCTCGGCAAAATTCCTCTGGCAGAAAAATGCTACTACTAGAAACACTCAAGTCTGATAGAGTATGGAGCTCCCAGAATTTTCTTTTGTTCTGCTGGACATCTTGTTAAGGATCTTGGAGTCTCCTTCTCTGCACACATTCCAAACCCACCTGGAATCTGTTCCTGTGTGACCTGCTCTAGGTGGTCCTGCTCTGGCAGGGGGTTTGGACTGGATGATCTTTTGAGGTCCCTTCCAAGCCCAAACATTCTGTCATCTTCCCGTTTCACATTTCCTTTGTTTCTTCAGGAAGTCTCAGATACACCATAACTTCATAGTCTGTTTTCTCCCTTTTCATGATCAATTTATTAGCAAAAGAGTTAACATAAGTGTGAAGAATGGCACTGATTGCTTAAGAATTCTACAGTGGTCCCTTGGTGGCAAAGCTTTCCTAACGTTAAAAAGTTAATTTCAGTCTTCTGCTTTCTATTTGTTGTCACTGCTGGGTGTGCACAGCTTGAAGTATGGGAGACCCTCTTAGGGATGGCTAGTTCACAGTTGGGAAATTCTATGAGAGGTAACCAAATGTCACACAACTGTTCTGGAACAGAGCAAATACGTTGGCTCAGACAGCTTCTGCTGTTGATCAATGCCTGTATTGTTAACAGATGCCTGTGTATTGCATCAATAAGTAATAAAGTGCTTGTTTGGAGTAACTGCCAGGAGGCAATGGTTTTGTGGGTTTAGTTTGTGGCTTATCAAGAAAAATCCATATCCATATCAGATGGGCAAAGAGAATGCTAAGACTCCATTTTAATTTTTAGTGTTGGGACGGTGAATTGCTGAAAGAGAAAATAACGCATTTAGTTTTTGACTGGGACTATTTATCCATGGATCTCTTTGCAGCAGACAACTGGAAGAATCCTCATTTCTTCTTCCAGACCCATGAATAGGCTGTCACTCAATTGTGCTGGCAGATATTCTTAGATGCTCTTCTACTAATTGCTGCTGGGAAACAATCATGTTCACTGGTCTAGCAGTTGTGAAGCAATAGTGATGAGCAGATTGCCTGCTTTTTCCATAGAAGCAATTCCAAACGACTGGAAAAAATGCTAAAAACTCTCTCGGCCAATTCAATTTCCTATCAGTTGTTTGAGGAGGTCACTGGTTTCTGCTATTGGAAGTTTTCCTTACAATGGCTAGAAAGCCATCAGATTCTAAACATGAGATTTTCTACTAGAGTTGGATGGTCTATTTGCCATCCACATCTAACTGATCCTGGTTAGTCAGTTTTGTTTTGTCATTACTGAAAGATTCTTAAAGGTTCCTTTTCCTGGGAAGGAGGTTGTTCTTTCATGAACCTGTAGCCTTAGATTGCCAGGGTTTGATACCCAACTCAAGGCCAAGTTAGATGGGGCTTTGAGCGACCTGATCTAGTGGAAGGTGTCCCTGCCCATGACCAGGGGGTTTGAACTACATGGTCTTTAAGGTCTCTTCCAAGCCAAACCATTCTATGATGATACATGTTCAGAAAACACCACATATAAGATGATGCCCATACCTTCAAAGTGTCTTCTCATTAGGTCATTCCCATCAAACAAAACTTGACAAGGTACCCAGAAATAACTATTGAGATCTTTGATATATTTGGATAGGATTTGGATGTCAGGATTTCCTAGGACTCCAGTGCTAAGGAAGTCCCATTTCTACTTTTCATGTGTTTAGCTCAGGTTTATTATTGGATGATATTAAGATTTTTGCCATTTCATGATGTGTGTATGTCATACATGTTCAGGAGAGTGCTGGTTTTCATCTTTGCAACTGGGCTTACAGTTAACATTACCTTTCTTTTCTATCATTTCAGGAGTATGATGATGGGTATGGCACTGCTTATGATGAACAGAGCTATGATTCCTACGATAACAGCTATAGCACTCAAGCACAAAGGTAAGTGTCAAGGATTTCTGGAAATGTTGATGGCAATAAACTTCAAATGTTTGAAACAGGAGTGGTGAGAACTCGTAAAATAAAATGATAATGCATTACTGCTTTGGTTATTTGGGGTGATTAGAGCTTCAAAGCTTGCCTGCCGGGAAGATGATGACAGTAGGAAAGGGAGATCTTGGTGGATATTGTAATGTTGCTAAACAGATACTAGGTAGACTGTTTTATCCTCTAAATATTTAAGAATTTTTTTAACAATGTAGCACAGTCTGAAATAGAACAGTTCACAACAAAGCTGTTTACACCTGAACATCTGCTTTGCCCTAGTGCTGATGTGCCCAACCTAAATACTGTTGTATAAATGAGGATTTTCCTATGCCCAACAACTGAGTCAATGTGGAAAAGCTCAGTGAAAAGTTCAGGTGTCACTATTGTTAAGAACTAACACAATGAAAATACCTTTGTGCCTGATACTTGGCTCCCATGGAGTCTAAGCCACAGAAAACTGATTAAAATAACATGACTTAAGAAACCAGCAGTGTAGGACCTCCAAAATAGGAAGCTCTGTAAAATGTTACATTTAGAGAGCAGCTGCTGGTAATGGATTTTTTTCCCCAAAAAGAAAATTGCCAAAATAGTCCTCAACTTTTATGTTGGTAATTGTGTTCTGTTTTACTGCTTCTAGCGTTGGTAAATAGGTTTATTGCACACAAACATTTGGACTTAATTGCAAAGTCATTTAGCTGAGCCAAAACCAAATATTACTTGGGTTTGGTATTTGTTTTCCATGTTAAGAAGGGTTTCATGAAGATTTTTTTCCCCTTTGAACTAAAATTAGCAAAAAGCAAATCTCCCAAGAAATGAAATTGCTTTTGTAAATACTATATACATAAGAATACATGTAATATTCTTAGATCTAGTATGTGCACATACTTACCCAGTATGGAAGGAGATACTTCATAAAATGAGTGCTCTGCTTTGTATTTTAGGTGGAGTTTCACAATACAGCCACTGTTAGATTTTGCTGAATTTATTATCTTCTGAATGCTTACTTGATTGATTTATTTTTTTCTCCTCTAAATTTATGAAGTGCTGCATGGTAAAAGAAAACAAGAAATGATTCACTTGAATGTTTCTCATGGGGTATCAACACATTTTCTGGCTTGGCCAAAAGATTTTTAGGATTGTATTGGCAGGCATAAAGTAATAACTATAAACAGCCATCTGAGCTACCTAGAACAGCATTCCTATCTTTAATCTGAATATCAAATAGTAGCCCATATTGCAAAATGTCTCTTAGTAACCACTAAGAGATACTTATCATATTTAGGTGCATTACAATGCCCTTACTATGAAGAAAATTAGGGAAAAGTGTATTGTTTTCACAGTTCAGCCTTACAGCATTCTTGATATTTTGCCTTCATAAAGCATGGAAAGAGAATAAATTTGCACATAGAGGGTACTGGCATGTTTAAAATGTGTCATAGTGACTAGCATGTGTAAACAACTTCTCCTGTTTCCTTTTCTAAGCTGAAAGTAGTGATCTTAATAATGGTATTTCTACTATGTTTTCTGATATTAATTTCTCTAGAAAGTTGATTCATTATATTGTGTACTAAAGAGGAAATTTGAGAAACAGCCAGTAAACTGAAAAGATGGCTTTGCTTATTAAATTATTTGCATGGCATTCAATGATTTTATTTGAGATGGAGGGAGACTGTATCCTTCTTTTGTTTGGCAGTGTGAAGCTTTGGTTAAAACCTGTCACAGCATTAATAGGGAGAGAAACATCAGAGTTTTCTCCAAGTTCTCATCTATCTTAATGCCTGGTAAACCTAGAAAAAATTGTTTTCCTTGAAAACATTTTCTTATCTGCTGTTGTTTGTCCATGCAACAAAGCCTCAAATAGTGCTCCGGGATGTCTTCTAACAGAATTGGGTTTTATCGTCAAAAAGCCTTCAGAAAAAAAATCCCTTGGAGCTGTACTGAACTTGACTAGATGTCTTGACTGATTTGTAGAAGAGATGTGGCTGAATTATACATCTCTTTTTTTTTTTTGCAGAGGATTGTTAGATGATATTTTTACCAGTATAAACTGGGATGGTTAATCTACTGGGCTGGTTCAGTATTGTTTCGGGGTTTTTTTATAACAATCTCAAATTAACAAATTAGTTCTCAATTTCTGAGCAGCAAAGTCTAGCGAGCACTTGAAGCAGCCAAGACAGTTTTATCTTACTAGAGCACAATGAACACTGTCAAGCTCTGATCATGTGTGGTCGATCCTCAACACCTACCGAAGGAGAGCAGCAAGACGAGGCTGGGTGTTAGTCTGTCACATGGGGCAGATTTCACATTGTGCAGGCAACAATTCCTTTGTCAAATTTCTTCTCTAGAGGGATGGAGTAATTTAGCAGGTGGTGTTGTACGCGAGAAATCTCTTTGGGATCTGGTGGTGGAATGTGAGTTAGGAGCGTGACGCACCGTGCTCATGTGCCTGGTGTTGATAGCTTCTTGTGTCAGGTGCACGTGTATTTGTAGGCTCCCCTCACTAGCATTTGCATGCTTGCTTACACAACCTTGCTGACGCTTAAAGAATTTCCCCAAATCTGTTTTGAACTGTACCCCGTCCCTTGGGTTTAGCGCAGAAAGCAGGGAGTGGTTTAATGGCCCTATACTAAGGCTAGCCCGGTTTGATTATGAAAACTAAAGAGAAGAATACTGTGGAGGAAGCAGGGGTATTTAGTTCAGTCTTCACGTGAATCCGTAGATCAGTTTAAACATTTCCAGCACGAAGAAAAAGTCAATTTTACATCTCTGAAATACGCTTCAAATGGAGCAGAAGTACTTTTGTCCCGCGGTGGCTCCATCCACGACCCGCACAAGTGTTCGCGAAGCCAATAAGAGGACAAAGGCGAAGGGATGCTAATAAATCAATTGGCGCTGTCGCTTCACTGTTTAATGTTCTCTAGAATACCTAAGATTTATCACTGAGGAATCGTAGAATAATGGTAGTGTATGGAAACAAAGTCCACCGGGGAGATGTACTACATCATTCGGATTTAGCGCTGCCATCTGCTTAATAGCATCGAGATGACTGCTGAGGTACTTACCATCAACCATGCAGAGCAGTGACAGATGCTGGGGAGAGTTAACATGCCAGGGAATGGGGTTGGGTACGAAAATTCGGATTATGTGACAAGGTTGCTGAGAGAGGGGGCTGAGTTTGTTACCTCTCCGACAGCACTGAGAGGTTTACTGTGTGCTTGGAAGTTTACTATCAAGAGGGAATGACTAACGCAGTTACTGTAGGACAAAAAAAAAGTGTGGAGAACCCCATCTGTCTGCTTCATGGCACTCTGAAGTTTCAAATAACTTCTTTAGGCTTCTTTGCTACCATTTAAAACTGCATACTGCTTTTCCTAGAAAAAAATAATGCTTTTGTCTAGTTTATTTTTTTCACCTCCAACAGAGATCAGTCTCAGTTTTAAAAGGAGTAGTTTGTATAACTGTGTGCCTCTGTTCAGGGGCGAGAGGAAGTCATTCATGTAGAAATGTAGTCATTTTGTGTTTCACTGTAGTTTAGAATGTTAAAACTGGTTTATATCTTCAGTGAGGGTGATCTCACCTTCACTCTATTGAAGAAATTCATCTGAATTCTGTTGTAAAAGGGGACAAATGAGGACTTGGGATAATTGCTGGCTTCATCTACAGTTTTCTGCAGTGTGTTCTGGTTGCCACACTTGCCTGTTAGACCTCTCTTGGCAAAAACCATTGTGACATGGGCTTAAGCACAGTGTTTCTCAGTTGCTCTTTTTGTATCTCTAACAATAATTGCTACCTTTTCCAATCTCACCCAAATGTGAGCCATTGAAATGCCTGTATGTTGCCTGTAGACCTTAGAGCCATCCACTCAAGCTAATCTGATCAGGGGAATTGGCAAGTTTTCTTTAGTATACCTGGTTTTATTCAGTGCCTCTAGCTCACTCTGTTTCCTGGTTAATGTGTTGAGGAACGAGAAGTGCATGCTGCAACTTTATTTGAAATTATTTATGTAAAAGCATGGAAAGGTAACTTGCCCATATGCTAATTCCGAAGCTTGTTAAAAGCCCAGTGTCATGAATGCCATGTGGTGAGCCCTTGCACTTTACTGTTCTTTCCAACAGTGACTGATTCAAGACTACATTTCTTTACAGGAGGGTGGATTGTGCACAGTGGCCCTGTGGCTTGAAAGGTTGGAGGACGTTTGTAGCTTGTGGTAGTTGCTTAAGAAAAACGGAACTGGATGTCAGGTTGAAAAGAGGCCTGAAACCAAACCCAAACCCACCTTGAAATGAAGTGGCCATCGTTAACTGATGCCTAAATACAACTACATTCAGAGATTTGAATCCTTCGGATCTCTAAATCTCCAATAAGAAAAACCTAACTGGGGGTCAGGTTGAAAAGAGGTCTAAAGAAAAAGACCCACCTTGAAATCAGGAAATGACCATTGTTAACTGAAGCCTAAATATAACTAAATTTAGAGATTTGAATCCTTCAGATCTCTGTATCTCCAATTTTGTGCCACTCCAGCAGCGGCTTCGTTTTGAGAGAAGCTGATTCCTAGTACGGAGTTCTCGCCAAGACCCAAAGCTGTGGTTCTCCCCAGTTTCCTTTGGGAAACCAAATCTTCAGGTGTATTCTGAAACGGTGCTTAGTGGTCCTACCAAAGATGATGCCACTGCTGTTCAGAAGAGGAGGAATTTCGTAAAGAGCTGGGGATAGATTTGAAATTAGCTTATTGGGCGCGTTGCTATCGGTATCTGAAAGTTAATGGCTAATGCTTTGTGATGCTCAGTGTTTTAAATTTACATTAAGTTTGTGAGCAATCATGCGTTTCCAGGTTCTATAAATATGCATTATATGCAAAACAGTGTCTGTTACTGTAGCTCTTCAAGATGCAATTCTTTGGGTTTTAATGCTAGTTCATGCTCTGACTTATGAATCAAACCAAGGCAGTGCAGTTTGATTTCTGGGGGTAGTGCACATGGCTAGGACTTTGCAGTTGCTGCTCATGAGAACCTGGTATGGATGAGCTTGCTGGAGGTTACAATTCTGAGCAAATAAAGCCTCAAGAGTGTTAGCATAGACAAGGTAATGTATCTTAACTTAAAATCCCTGCCACATGGTTTTTGCTTCATTTTTACGCTCATATTATTGGAAGAGATTAATTTTTGCAGCTTTTTAGATCTAGTTCTTCAGGTTTAGGTAGATGTTTTCCTTTTTTTACCTGTAAAATGTATCAAGATAAAATATTCAGAAGTGCCTCAATAGCACCGATCGCTTCAATTGTGAGTCTAAGTGTAGATATTTGATTTATTTTTTTTCAACTTGCCTTACATTTACACTTAAATTGGTTTAAGATAAGTACATCACGTGCTGCACTTAGAAATATGGGAAAGGTTTTTAGAATCCTTGTCATGTTGTCATTACTAGATTGCTTCACTATTGAAGAAATCTTAGGGTTACTTTTAATTTGGACTAATTACACTTGGCAAGTCCTCTTAGATACAAAAAATATTTTTCTTCATGGTTTTGCTATTAAACTTAACTATGAATATGCCTCAAGGTTAAAAAAAGTAAAACTGCATTTAAAAATAAATATAGAGGCCTGTTGGAAAACTTCTATAGAGATGTTATAGTGGTACAAAAAATAGTAGCATGAAATTTTTTATACTTGAGGAATTAAAAATCAACCTAATTTCATCAAATTAGATTATTCATTTTATGTGATTAGTTTAATTTTACTTAGGTGACTGTACATTATCTTAAACTGGGTGGTTGAATTACCACAATTTAAGTAAAGAGGATGAATATTTGGTAGGATTTAGGATTTTTTTCCTTGACTGATTACACAGGTGAAAACATAAGAAAAATGATAGGTCAAATAGGATCTTTTAATAAAATCCTTAATAGGAAGAAAAACTCATTAACAGTGAATATTTTTTACGTATTAAATGCTATATTGTAGTTAATGGTAGGTTGTAGAATTAGTCATAGTTTAAAAATATAGTAATTTTGAGTGCTTCAGTTGAGTTTCAGTTTTTTGATTTGTGCAGGGTTTTTGTGTTGTGGTTGTTTGAGGTGTTTTTAAAAGAAAAGGTGCTCTAAGCTTGGATGTTGGAGGTAACAGAGGGGAAGGGGAGTATCCAGTTGCTAGGTCTCAGCAGGATGCCGCAGCAACGCCACTTGATATATGGTCTTTGAAGACAGAACTTGGATAATGAGGCTTCCAAATCTTACAAATTAAAGTTGTTCTTCATTTAGAAATAACTTTTCAGATGTCTTACATAATAAACTTCCTACTGGTTTCATTAAGAGATACCAAGATAAGGAAGAGTAACTACATACTCTCTATGGCTAGAGAAAGGACAGCATCATAAATTCACACCTGCAGTAGAGAGTGCAGAATATAGAGAGGGAAGATTTATTTTTCCTCGGTGGAGGGTGGAGAAGGAACTTCACTGCAAACTCACACTTGGAAGCCAGTGTCTATTAGTTGAGTGAGAGAGGCATGAAAAATCAGTCTTCATCAGTCTGGAACGTATTTTATTGCAGAACACCTTTCTGCAGATGATGATTTGCTGCTGGTTTGCTGGTTGACAGGCAACATAGTATGTCTGCTTACTTGCAATAATTGCAAATTGCAGGGTTTTTTCCTCAGACTATCCTGTTGCATGTGGTTTGCTTTCAGGGGAAGAAAAATCTTGCTGTTGGTGAGGTCTGTATTTAATTGGGCAACTTTAGAAAAGGGAGATCCTCGCAGAAAAACTTTAAATTGATCCTATTTGTTTCTCCTGCTCGTACTTGATTTCAGAAGAAATACTGGGGCTTGTAAATTGTATTTTTTTAGCACAATTTTGGCATCATTCAGTTAACGGGCGATGAAAAATACGGTGTAGTAACCATCAGAACTTAGTGTGCTGTAATTGTTAGGTGCAGTGTGCTTGGAGCGTACGGGTTGATAACGTAGTAGAGCTGACATAGGCCCAGCAAACAAATCTTAGCAGTTAAGTGCATTGAATTATCCTTTAGCACAATAGGAAGAGGTTTGCCTTGTTGTGCTTGGAGAGTCAAGGCTCGAACCCTGCCTGTGTAAAGGGCACTAGAGAAGCACTGGAAAGATCTCGACCATGGTAATACACTGCTTTTAAGATCTGTCCAATGCTTACGATCATGCTGTCCTGAAAACAGTTACATAATCTAACAGACTGCATTCCTTCATGGCACTTTTATTAGTTTTGAATTATAATCACATAAAACTCAAATGCTCTTCGTTGTCAACTGATGAGTAAGGATATCGAATTTATAGGAAACTCGGGGAAGTTGTGCTGTTCCCTCAGTAAATTAGAAAGACAAGAAGCTATGATGTATATCTTGCTGAGAAGTATTCCTAATGACAGAATGGTGACATACTGTCTGTGCAGGTTTTGTGGTCGATGATGTATTAAAGGCGGTGTTGTCTTGTACTCCAATATGTGATAAGTAATATCATCTCGGATCTCTAACAATACCTTAAGCAGGACTCAAGAGGGATAACCAAGAATTAGGTGGCATAATACCCTAAGCTCATTCCAGCCCTGCAAGGAATGGTCTAAAGAATTTGACTGATAGCTGTCAGATCTTCATTACTCTCTGCTGCTTCCAGTGTCCTCAGTACTCTTGTCTGTTCAGAGGAAAAGGGAAGAAACCTCCTCCTTTGCCAGTGTTCGTGTTCACATTGGTTCAAATCTGTCCTGCATTTAGCACTGGAACACATTTGGTATACACCTGCATAGTTTGGCTTCCAGTTTTGTTTCCTCTGGTACCAGTAGCCCAGTTCACTTCCCCCAGACTGCTTTGCAAGCCAGACAGATATGGGGTGGAGTAGCTGGGGCTTGGTTCTAATTCATGGGCCAAACCAAAATGATGATGTCTATGCGGCCGGGATTTTCAGTCTTTCTGCTGGCACTTTCTTGTTTGCTGTAGCAAATCTTTTGACGTTTTATGTAGTGTTTCTCATGTTTAGGAAAGGATTGTTGCTGCATTTTATTCATAGTTTGAAGGTAAAGCTGTAGCTCCTCACTGCTGCTGTTCCCAAGAAGCCTTATTTGCACAGTGTGCATCAGTCTTCTCTCCTACTTGCCATTTCCCTCTCCTGTTTTGAGGGATGGGACGTGAAAGCGGAGTGGGAGGAAACAAAAGACTGAATGAGTTCACAGACAGTTCACTGGCCATTTCAGATGGTAAAACTCTCAGCTTTAGGGGACTCTGTAGATTTCTGCTAGAAATACGTAGCTAGACATAGCTCTGTGCCTGGTAGGTAGCACCAGAATGCAGATGACTCTAAGGGCATTTCACTGTTTAGAGGTGAAATGTATTATAATTTCTATCATAAAAAATAATTTTTAACTAGTGATAGCTAAGGGAGTCACTGAGGGGGCACTCGGGTCATGCTTTAGGATCACAGGTAATAAGATTTGCTATTTATATTAGGAGGGTACAATGGGATATTAAGGAAGATTTGCATCATTTTTCTCTATGTGCATAAAGCTTTCACATATAGGTCCCACTTGCTTTCGGAGATCATGATCTGTTTTACAGACAAACTGAAATGCAGGGATGGGAGAACCAAAAACTTCTGCTAAAAAGTGTCAGGACTGGGCATTAGATAAAAATGTACCTGCAAGATGCAAGAAAAGATGTGGATCTCTTCTTGCTGTCCCAGTTTTCTGCTAGCCTGCTGTAAGCTGTTGTACAGAATATGGTGTTCTAGTCCTCCACAGAAGCATTAATAAGATGGTCAACTCAATCTTCAAGACAATTACAGGGTTATGAGAAGCTTCACTACAGTAACTGTTCTCTTGAAAATAACATTTGGGACACTTCTTCCTGTTCACTGTTGGCAGATGCATTTTGATATCAGAAGCAGCTGAGCATGAAGATCTGATAGGAATGGTAGAAAGACGCTTGTCCTCGCAGAAGAGTTCAGTTCAGATGTGATAAGTCAGGGTCTATCATATAAGACCTCTTCCTAGGGGTTTTATTCAAAGGGGCTTTGTTTTGGGTTTTTTTACCTTCTGAAATCACCCTGTCTTCCATCTAAAGAGATCAGTTCCTAAGTTATTTGTGATACCAGTGTGCAAAAGAAAAAGCAGATTATTTTCTTTTGCTTAGTAAGCGTTTCAGGAAGCTGAACTGGTTGCAAAGGCTGTTTTTCATCACTGAAGATAAAGAAAGTTTCACTTCACTCAGTGCTTAAACCCAGTAACCAGGCTTGATAGTGCTCAGGTCTGGGCTTTTCCAGTAAACTAGCTTTCAATCAGGGACCTTTTACTCTCTGTTTAGCAATCAGGCTCCCTGCTGTACTACTCTGTTTCACAGAAATGGCAAAATGCTGATTCTAGAAGCTGCCTAAAGAGCTGTGGCAATTACATTCATTAATCACATCATATCTTTACTACCTTTATGCATTTTCTTTGGAAGCACTACAGAACACTCACACTGGGTGGTCTACATGCCTGTCCCAGGATTGTCCCAGAAATAGCCTAATGACCTCTTCTGACATCTTAATGAGTGGAAGGTTAGACTCTACCATTCTCTTGATACCTGTTTGAAGGTAGTATTCCAACATCTCCGGGCAGAATAAGCTGATAGTTAATACAGTATAAAAGGTAATTGTTCCTTAAGATTTAACCATCGTGTCAAGAGCAGTTACTGCTATTTGGGGTTTTTATAAAGATTTGTTCTATTATGGTTCATCAGGATATTTTCAGAAACAATCAGCTTAGCAGAAAAGCCTGAGAAATTCAGGTCATATTCCACAAGACCTTTGAAAGCTGATGTTGAATACCTCTAAATGAAAGTATTTTAAGACACTTGTCATAGAGTGGTTCTAGAAAACCAGCAGGAAGCTTCCCAATCCTCTGTTTTACTAGATAAAAAAAGCTCCTCTAAGGCTTTACTTCGTCAGTGATGTGGTGCTGAAATCTGCGGTTGCTCTTCTCTATCTCAGGCTGTTTCTGGAACAGAGAGAACAGGCTCTTCCCGCTGGCTTTATTTAAACTACTTAAGCCTCACTTCACACTTCCTCTAAGTATTGTGGGATTAATGCCCAGCCCTCAGCAATTAGAACTGACATATTTCTTAAGTTTGTTTTGTTAATCCTTCCATACCATTCCATGAATCCATGCTCTTTTGTTGTCATGGGAAATCGAAGCATTTTTTCTTTGCCATTTCTGTCTTCTCTCTTGTCAGAACAAAGACATTGTCCTGGAATGAGAATACCAAAGAAGTTAAACGTAAGGAGATATAAGCAAGGGCTCTATATGTAGCAAAAGATGTGAATCACAGCAGATACTACGGAGTTGATTGCACTTGAACTGTTTGCTTGATAGTTAGGAAGATGCTTGAAAACTCAGCTGACAATACCATGTAATGCAGTTATCCATCTGCAAAGCAGACACCTGGAGAAGAAAGCCAAAATTAAGAACTGAAAATGGAAAATGAATTGGCCTTAAGAAGACCTGTCACATCTGAAAACCTAGGAACTCAAAGCAGATTCCAGCTTTAGTCTTGCTGGGTTAAAAAGAAAAGGGTACATGGCATGTTTTTTCCCTTGTTCTGAAAGAGAGGTACATGAGGTGAAGAAAATGAACTTGGGGGTTTTTGGTTTTGTTTCTTGCCTTTTTTTTTCCCCCTCTCCTTTCTGAGAGACACAAGGAAAGGAAGCAGCAGCAAAGGGCATCCCTTGCAGAATAAATCCATTAAAGGAAAATAGTCTGAGTAATCTACAGTCAAAATGCGAAGATTCCAGAGAACCTATATAAAACATTATAAATGTTAAGAGTGCCTCTAAAACAAAAATTGACATCATACCTTCTATCCAGAGGAAGAATTATTTAGTATAGATAGCTACTTAATTCCTTACACCAGAATTGATCTCAACTATCTGAGTTAATGAGTTCAAATGTACAGTTTAGAAAGAAAATTGGTATTGCAGGTTCCTTTGACTAGGTTTCCTTTTAGCAGGTGATTGCTTTTGTTAAGAATAAAGTTCCATAAGCTGTAATTTCATGTACAGTACTAGATTGGGGTTTTTAATTCCTCAAAAAAATCCACAGCTCTCTTTGGTCTTGGTTCTGAACTCTGGGGACTTTTCAGACTCTATTACATAGGAAACAAAAAAAAAATGTTTTTAATGCTTTCTTTTTTACCCAGAATTCCTTACAGCCATCAGTATGTACGTTTTTCTTTGGGTCTTTAAGTTGTCTTACTTGAAATTTTGCATTTGTTTAACGTGCAGTTGATTTGAGAGCACTGGCATAGTTTGAGGAGCAGAAATGAAAGCAGTCAGAGTAGAGAGTAGTAAATTGCACTTCCCATTATAACTTGTACTTTTTGTACAGATTATTAATTTTGAAGGGTGTGTCTTTTAATAAAGGTGGGTCCTGATATACTTTCAGTATAAGTAAAGATTTTTTCCTTTCTGATGTTTATTTCCTTTGCAGTTTACATGCTGGAAAATGACTCTTTGTTTTCATAGATGTAAAATATCTATTGATGAAACCCTGAAAGTCATTCTGACAGGACTGACAGATAAGGAGATAGGACTCAGCTGCTACAGGCTTTGAAATGTGATGACAGCCTTAAAATAAAGCAATACTCAAGTACTGTGTGGAAGGATAGTGCATGTCAATTTGAAGTTGGTTATCAGAACAATTTGTTACGTATTAAAACCTTTTAGTTAAAAAAAACAAAACAAACAACAACAACCAAAAAAACCAAACCACCACCCCACCCAAAAAAACCCCCAAAACACCACAACAACCCACAAACAAAAAATAACCGCATAATCCACAAACTAATACCCAACAAATGATCTTTGTCTTGTCAGGTTAGAAGTGATTACGATGTGTTATTTGTTTTATGTAAGTGCTTTACTTCCTAATTCATTTTAAGGCTGTAAATTGTTTTTTCTCCCTGGTTTTTATTTTGTTAGCAATCATTCTAATGTTAGGAACATTTTGTCAATATTAGTAATTACTAGTGATCATATATTAATGATTTCCTTCTCACTCAAATGGTAATGACTTGGTAGCATCAGTTTATATTTTCCACATATTGTCAGCCCTGGGTCTGGCTGTGATTGGAGAGAAAAGAAGCAATTCAGAGACTTGTTTGTGATGTCCTACAAATGTGTCTAATAATTTTGTTCTGTCAACTATGTAAAAAACTATTCATAGCTATACTGAAATGAAATATGAAAGCGTAAATAGAAAAGTAGTATGTAATAAGGCTGCTGCTTCAGTTTCCATTCAGTGGTCTCAGTACAGATAGAAATGCCATTAGTGGAAAGAGAAGACTGGTTTAGGCTGTGGTTATGGTATTCAGAGATACTTCTGAATCCTCACAACTGCAGATTTCTGCTTTTAACTTACTTTCTATTGTCATTTCTCATCTGCTTATTAAAATAGCATTTACATTTGGGCAGATTTGTTTTGAAGACACTGGAACTTGTATGAATAGCAACTATATAACCCTCTGATCAGCAAGTTGCCTGTCCTTTATTGCCTTTTTATCAGTGAATTCAGAGATGTAAAGGCAAAATACTAAGCAACAGTAGGTAATGAAGTTTTTACAGCAGTTAATTGCTTCGGTACCTACACCTCCTAACTCTTTCATTGGCACTTGTGTAAGACCTTTAACCTTCCCAACTATAATTTTAAATACAGAATTCCCATGTCTGCATTTACAGTGTGGGCCAGGGACTTGGTGATGAAAAAATATCCTAAACAAAAGTAAATCCAGTTTTTTCTAACTAATGAACAAAGAGGACCTAAGTTGCCATTGTCACTTGGATGCTTACCTTTCTTGCCTTAGGGCATATCTGCATCCTTCCAGCTTTCATTTCCAAGTTGAATATGTAATGATAAGCATTGCTTCTTAAAATGTGACTGCTTTATTTCTTGTTCTTCCTCCTCCTGTGCAGTGGAGCAGATTACTATGACTATGGCCACGGACTGAACGAGGAAACATACGACTCTTATGGTGAGTAGCTTTCTGAGCTGAATAACTACAGTAGTACTCCTAGGAAAAAAAAAAATACAAAGAAGAATTTCCATCAAGCCAAGCTTCAGTTCTGCTGTGGGTAACAGCTGTTCAGGGATTCCCACCCTGTCCCAGAGCTTTCCTTGAGGAAAACACTGACGAAGGTTTCTGTGGTCTGCTAGTTTCACAGGACTATGGTAGCTGCAATCACAGAAATGAAAGAATGAAGTCTAAATCATGCCATAAGCACCCTTTCCATGTCACATTCAGTGAGATTTAAGGGGAAAAAAAAAATTGGGAGTGTAGATCCTTTTTAGGAGCTGTTCGCAACTGAAAGCGAACACTCCTGGTGTGGCACAGCTGGCACTGGCACTTGGTGCAAGCTAAGAATGGGCTGAAGTTCTCAGATGAATCAGGGCCTAATTGAGTCCATTTTAGACTCACGTGCTGGTTTTGTGTTAGTCCATTTTCATGCATCAGTCTTGTGAAATCAAGCAGGGAGTCATTATGTAAAGGTTATGGAAGTACTTCAGGTAGCTAATTGACATGAGGGCACTAGGTTACTCATATGGAGAAAAAATAATGCATAGTGAAGCAAAAAAAACATATGCCAGGAGTAACAATCACTTTTTTTTAAGCTGGCAGTGTGGTAGTGACAGGTTTAATTAAAGAAATCTGTTATGGATTAGAAGCATAAAGCATGTTAAAAGGCACCTTTGCTTAAGGGATAAATGTTAAATCTCCCGCTAGAGATCAGAGAAATATAATCTGGATCCCTCAAATCTCAAGCACTTGAGGGTTGGTTGTAACTAGTGCAAGAGAGTTGTGATTCTGGGTAATGGATGCTTCAGTGATTTTTAGAGCTCTACTTAAAATTTCCCATGGTGTATTTCTTGAACTCCATTTGGAAGTGCTTCATGCTGAAAACTAAAATGACCTCAACTAAGTTGTGATAAATGCACCTAATACAGAAGTTTGCCCAATGTTGTTGTCTTAAACTAAATTACTTTGCTTAAGGGGAAAGTCAGTTCATCAAGAGAAGAGGTCACTTGAAATTCCCCTGTCCTCCAGCACTTTCATTTGGTGTTGATAAATATATAGCTTAAATCTTTATTTCAGCATTAAAATAAACTGTTTGCCATTATAAGCCCAATATTTCTAAGACTATTTCATGAATGCAAAATTGATGTATGAAACTGCTTAATGTAGATAGAGCTGACCGATGGGGAAAAATGTGGATTGAGTATTTAAGATTGAAAATATGGATTTTTTTTTATTGTTTTTGCATTTAAAATTGGCTTTCTATTTATCAAAGCACAGCCACTCAGAATATTAAGTGATGCATTTACTCAAGTTGAGAGGAAGACTATAAATACCTTGAAGAGTGATTATGGGTTACAGCCACTGAAGTTTTTGCATGTACAAATAAATAATTACACACTTCTTAACTAGCTGACACTCAAGTACATCCCTGAATGCAGAGTTAGATACCAATAAGCATCCTTACAGTATGTAAGGAACTTTATATGCCTCGAACTAAAACTGATCAGGCTGCTTATTGAACAGATAGGTGCCTAGTGCTGGCCAGGAGGAAGCAGATACCCAGCAAGTACATGAACTTTTGCTCCTCTGAGAAGCTCAGGTGCTGATCCAGTGGAAGTAGGAAGAATGTAACTATTTTTGGGAGTCTGAGCCCTGAATTGGCACCAAAACGAAAACTGATAAAAAGTAAGGTGACTCTTTACCCTGCTTATTTGACCAATTGCTTGAAAAAGAGCAACTATTCCCCTTAAATTGTAACCAAGACTGCTTTTTAAACATTTTCTTGCAGCAGTGCTGAAAAGCTAGGGTATTTTTAATTCTTACCCCTCAGCCAGCTGCCTTTACTGTTAGGCTAGAGTTCTTTTCCATGCTTAATACACGTCTTGTGTTCTGTGTGAAGAACCACAAGAGGTTGCTTCTTATATATGTCATTCAGTTACCAGATGCCTTTGGAACTTGCCTGATGTACAAGTCAAATTCTTTCAGCCTGACACCCAATTTGAACTTGGTCTTTCTACCTCCGAGGCAAATGTCCTGACCACTTAGGGCTGGGATGTAGCTTAGGCTTTGCAGGCATTCTGCCTTGCATTGGGTTCACTTGGACACTTTCTGCTTAGAGCAGGGCAATTCCGATCTGGTGCAGGTGCCTCTTTGCTTCTTGGCAGTTCTGGGGTTTGTTTCCTTTCTCTTGGGGGGATACAGTACTCTGATTTGTGCTTACTTGGTTAAGGTGTCCCCATGTACCATTTTGTTGTACTCTGCATTTGCTCCTGTTATCCTCCTTGGTGTAAATACCTGGCACTCATTTAAGACAGCATTTTGCTGCTACTTGTGAATATTTATCACTAAAACATGGTAGGATTATGAAGCCTTACATGTAAGCACAAGTTTTTCACAAACTTACTCAAAATTCAAATGAGCAAATCTCCCTTGCCCGTTTATTTTTTGATAAGCTATCTTCCTAGATATATAATATAATAATTAATAGACGGTTGGACTTGATGACCTTGAAGATCATTTCCAAGCTTAATGATTCTGACTCTATTTCTTGCATTTCAGAGGAAGTATGTGTTTGCAGTGGAGTTGAATATTGCTCCTAGGTTGGGAGAAGCCACAGGTGATTCCTGAGGCTTTTCACTATTGGACCGAGTTACTTGAATTAAGCTTAAATTGGTAATGATGCGGAGAAAGTTATTTCTGAGGGTAACTTATTTCCTTGTGCATAATTCATATCCTCCATTCATTTCATCCTGGCATAAATTTTTTTATAGGTCTGCTGCTGGAGCTGACACTTCGGTGTGTTTGCAATAAGCAGGTCCAGCTGATTGCTAGAGCCCAAAATATTTTTGCCTTAGCCTGTCACACTCCTGCTGTTACGTGCTGAAGAAGCATTGGGAGAGCTCACGCAGATGTGCTGCACACAGATTGTTTTGGTTCGAGAGTCAGACTTCACTTTGTACACCTTGGTTTGAGTAAAAAACACATCTCTATCTAATTCACAATTAAAAAAGGTAAAATTGCAGCTTCTGAGAACCTTGGAAAGGGGTTTAACTCTGTTTTCCCTTCTTGTAGGGCAAGAAGAATGGACCAACTCACGACACAAAGCACCTTCTGCAAGGACAACAAAAGGAGTCTACAGAGACCAGCCATATGCCAGATACTGATTGTACTGTCTGATGTTGTGAAATATCCAATCTCCACCAGTCCTGTATACTGTTCAAAGTAATTTTTTTCTACGAACAATCCCTTTTTATTAAATCAAAGCGCGTAAAAGTCTGAACGGATGGACTGAACTTAAAATACTTTGTTGAAAGAACAACCTGGACAGAAGCATATGTAAAACGAGGAACTTTGTTATTTCCAAACTGTATTTGAAAAAAATAGGTGATCAAAAAAAAATAACCTTTGATTAACTAGTGTTAAACAAAAAATAGGTTTACTAAATATGTTAGTCCATTCTTTTAACATAAGCGTAACCTTTGATTTTAAAGGTTTTCAACAATTTAGTTTTTAGTTCTTATTTTCAGCCATTTGCTAGATTTTTCTCTTTGCAAACGTGCGTAAAAAGGGAAGCAAATTACAAATGCAAATAATGTGGTATTTTGTAACTCCAGTATTGAAATGTTCTGTAGTGTTAAGCAAAGTTTTACCCTTGCTTGATACTAAATAAACTTTTGAAAGAAAAATCAGTGTGTGTGAGATTAATTTTATGCTTTATCTTATAATAAAACTTCATAAATAGTAGTAAACAGGGAGAAGTGTTTAACAGCAATCAGTATAAAAGGCTCCTATTAAACACTGTGCAACTTCTTTTAAAAAATGGTATAAACCTAAATGTACATACATATATATATACACACACTCACAACAGATATAAATGCTGTTTAAAGCATCCAAATGGTATGGATCCGCTCGAGTGCCACATTAAATCAAAATATTTCTGTTAAAAATGGTTTAAAATAGCTAATGAATTTTCTGAAAAAGATGTGACTAGTTTTCATCTTGTTGAGCATTTTTTCACTAGTGCAACTTTGGAATTTTTATGAGAATTTTGGTACGTTAATGACCACCTCGCTCCGTGCTGGAAGCAATAAACACAAAGCTATTAAAGACTTTCTGACTTGACTAATTGAGGTCGCTTTCGTCAGAGGCAGAGGATGTGTAACCCTTAAAACGGTCTTCATTTGCAAAGGTAAATAAATCAAATCAGATTTTAATCTCACTTAATTTATCTTAATATAACCAATAAAACCAGGGAGGCTACAACTTAGAAAGTTTCATGTTAGAATGTAGGAAAGACTTTGAGGACACCTAAATTCTCATTTTAAAACGTTTAATTTGTGTTAGTAATCTAAAAAGCCTTAGTTTAGCTAGTTAAATTTGGACAAACGATTCCCTATTAAACAACTGTAAAACCTCATAACCAATAGTTTGTAATATATATTATTTTTCCTTAAATTTTAGTAACTTAAACATTACAAATGTTTATCTAAAGCTTTTTGTCACTCCTTGTTTCTATTAGTTATAGTTTGATTTACATTGCTTTCTTTTAGTTTTTCTTTAAAAGTCTTTGGAGTTTAGTAAAAAACTTTTTTCCTTTTTTTCTCTCTTGTCAGGAAACTCACCTCCTTGGACAGCCAAGAGAACAAAAACCTTAATCTTCTGATGCTTTGGTAGGTGTCTTTACTCCTGTGTGAAATTATCAGATAAATAATGGTGGTTTTGATCAGGTCCTTAATTCTTTATACACAAGGCTTGAATTTATGTAATGATTACAGGAACTGAGCTGGACACCAGCAAAAAAATCATTTTCCCTGTTCAGTTCTGGTGGGAAAAGTCAAGAGTTTTAAACTATCACTAAACAAGACATTAAACTGTCCCTGTGTGTGGACACACTCTGTCTGGTAGTTTATTGTTAGTTTTACACGGTTTTGCCAACATGTCAACCAATCAGGCATCTTATTGGACAGAGGAAGGTGGAAGAAAATGTAATTTTATGCTAGTAGTATTCAAATGGGAATTAAAAATTCTTATCTGGTCAGCAAACATTTCTAAAATGGTTTTCCAAAGCTGAAGAAAGCATTTTGTGGAGTGATTTTCTAAGTCAAGCATTTCTGCACAAAATGCAGACTGATATTTGACACAAATGAAGGAGAACAAATCCATTGAGAAACATTAACTGACGAATAGCTAGCTCTAATGTTTCTGGTGAATTTAATATAGGAAGCTAGAAATAATTTCATTGTATTTATGCTCAGGTTGTGTATATTTGAAATAGAACAGGGTTTTTTTATTTCCTAATTGGAATGGTAACCTCGCAATCTCAGGGCTATGAGATGTCATGACTTGGATAAGTAGAGTTCTGTACTTTGAAAGATTGCATACAGTGCACATACACTGGATACATGAATATACACACATCTATACATATGTGCAAACACTCTGTATACCACAGAAAAATTAAAAAAGTGTCTTGACAGGCTAAAGGAACTTTTTTGTATGCGCAAAATAGCTTTAGAAGAGTTCTGAGGGTATTTTAAAGATTTACATGAATTCATTTAAGATTTGGAAATTTCTGCCCTCTGGGGCTCAAAGGGCAAAGATTCAGCACCAGCTGCTAGAACTGTTGTGGGAAAACTGAACGTAGAAATATCTTTTTAAGATATTTATAATGGAATTGGCCAAATCCCTATTTTCGTTCACATCTTCAATTGCATAATATGTTGAGTCGTGTCCTAAATGTTTTCATTTGGACATACAAAGTTTTACATTAACCGTATACGACGAAACTTGATGAGCTGAAACTAAAGTACCTAATAGCAGGGATGGCTAGGAGACAAATAAGGGAATCAGAAGTGAATTCAACCTTCTGCAATATTTATCCAGCTCTTTTATTTTTATGCTGTCTCTCCTTAGTGCCTCTTCTGTGTCGTCATGCATTTGTGACACTTCTCTGCTACTCTGCCTTGAAGTCCTATAAACCTTTAAATTGTTTCAGGTGCCCTTTGGGGGTGTAAAAAAACCAGGTGTCCCTGTCAAATGATGGAGAGGTGCCACCACTGTGTGACAAGGGTGTCATAGGACTGGATGTCACAGGTCACATAAGTAAATTAAAAGAAAATCCCCCCTCCTAAGAGCACATCCATCCTATGGTCAGAAGTGTCTGCTTTGGTCATGTGCCAAGATGGAGCAGTCTGTGCCCTTATCGTGCTGCTGTTAAGCAGCGTGGCACAATTTGACAGGAAAAATTAACCATGTGAGCCCAATTCTGTTCTTAAATTAACTGAGTCCCATTTTATTTGTACTTTTAATGAGTTGCGAGGTCTAAATGTGGTACATTTAAGAAAGTCTGCATAGATTGGGCCTAACAGTGGTAGGAATTTTGTATCTGTTAAGATGATTAATCCATTAAAAGGATCTCCAGAGTCCCTTCAAACCCCTGCGATTCTGTGAGGTCTTCCTTTTCCCTATGCTCCACATTGATACCTCTTATTTCTTCTAAAAAAATGTGGGTTTGTGCCTCTTAAAAGAAGGCTGCACAGATTCTCCTGTCTTATACATGTGTGTACAATAGAGTACCTTGCTCCAAACAGCTGGTATTGGGTATTTTTAGGAATTACATATTCGCAGTGCAGTTTCTTATGACAGTTCCTGAAAATGTGCACTAGCCTTGTGTTCTGCTATTGCATTTATGGTGGTTGGGGTTTTTTAAGTAATCTCAAATGAAATCCATTGGATTTTGAACAGAGGGAAAAATAATCTAAAAAGGTCACTAAATTAAAAAAAAAATCAATGTAGAAGGCGGCCTTTCTTTTACTGTGACAAGCCTAGATGTGTTTATCCATTCCAGTAGGGGTTTGTGTTCTGACACTGGCCAATTTCTGTATGTTACTGGTCAAACAAGAGATGTTAATGATTATAATTAATCATATCATTAATTTGCCTTTATTGAACCCTTTTATCCCATTTGCACTGACTTTTAAGTGATGGCAGTTTCTGCACAGGTTTCCATCTCTCTCCATACATTACATGCATAATTGCCTCATCCACTGCTTGTAATCTGACAGCTTTCAGAGAATCCATGGTCTCTAGTCTCAGGATGTCTACAAATAAACTGTATTTTGCTGTTTTTCAGGGACTTCTGCCACGTTAATTACGGACTGCTTAGAGCATTGTACTTACCTGTGTGCCCAGGCAACGAGACAGGCTACGGAGGATGGAAATCCTGTTCAGTATTCCTTGTATTAAAGCCTTAAAGTGTGTAACAGCCTACACTTTTTCAAGTAATTGTATATTTAAACTCTTAATTGTTTAGTGATGCAACTGTGTTTTCTTTGGAGCTCAATAAAGTACTTTCATCCAAGCCCCTGTTACAAAGCAATAATGCAACCTCATGTTCCTTTAGTGACTCTTTTTAGCCTCATGCAGCAAGTGTTCAGAGTGTGTGAAGTCTCATGACTAGAATTCAGATGCTCTTGGACACAGTTTGTCTAATGTCTGAACAACATGGACAAGTTAAAATGAGGATTGGTGTTTCATGCTGAAGCTTTTCTTAACAGCAAGTTGTAAACAGGTCTACTCAAAACAAGGCAGGTAGAAATGATACTCCATTTCCTTCAGAAACTTGTGTAACATGGTCTTCTACTCCCTGTCAAATATACTACGCTGCTTATTCTCTTTCACTTGGTGTTTGATGCATAGAAATATTTTCTCATATACAGTCACGGGTTTTCTAATATTAGAGTCTTGGATGAGGCTTTTACACCTTGATAACTCTTGTATCTAAGTCATGTTTCCTCAGTGCTTTCTGTTTTATATTAATTGTGGATGTGTTGATTTGTAACAGAAATAAAATTCTGATAATTTAATTTCTCGTGTTCTTTTCCCTAAATCCTGCTTGCAAAGTACGAGTGTTCCGTTCCTGTTAGGCTTCCCTCAGATGCATCTTTCTTGACTGAAAAATCTCAAATTCTTCCCAAGAAGAGCGTAACTTGGGTCTGTCTAGTCTATTTTTAAAGTAAGCAGTGCCACTTAATGGCTTCACCCCACATGCCTCCTCTTTGATATGCATTCATAACTTCTCATACATACACTGACTACTGACTTTGAAATATGTTGAGAAAATTAAGATTTCATATAAACCCTGGCACCAAAGTGTCAACTAAGATATTTTTAATTAATAAAATTTAGTATTTTTTTTAAAAAAGGCCTGTATTCTTAACCATGAAATATTTAAAGTGACTTTTCTCAGCTAATCTCCCAATGGGAAAGATCTTTCCCTGCCATCAGGCTCTACTACACCTGCATTTCTGCAATGATTTCCACAGCAAGCAATAGTCATTACTTAAATAGGTAAAAGCAAAATCCCAAACCTTTGAATGCACACAAGAGATGTATAATAATTATTCTCTTTAGAATGACAGGCAGGAACCTCTGATGTGGAACAACACCTAACATTTTCAGTGCTAGCCAAGTATAAAAATTGTCTATGGATACTGTGGAGGGAATTTAGATAAGCAGAATGCAATTTCACTTGGTGTAATTTGGACTGGACACCACGATTGCCAACACAATCTCATTTGAGGAGTGCTGTGAAATACTTAGTGTGAGGTATCAAGCCTTCCCCTCTGGAGACATGAACAACAGAGCTTCTTAAGGTCAATGCTAAAACATTTTGCTAGTGTGACTTATTGTAATATGTGACTAGCAAAGATATCCAGCAGATGTGGTAATTTTTTGTCCTGAGTGGCCGAACACAGGAGCTGTTAAGGCCCAGTCAAAGCAGGGTGACTGCAGACTATTCAGCTGTTTGGCCTGCAAGGACTTTGCTTCACCTCGCTAAAAACTTAAGGACTGACTATTTTTGTGTTTTGAAGCCTGGACTTATTTTCTGCTGGTTTTTATTATCACTAGGAAGAGATTTACTTTGGGGGTTTTTTTTGTGATTGTGGTTTCAGTGGAATCTCTGTCTCATTGGAATATTGTTTTATCATTCACTTTGAGACCACATTTGCATCCTGCCAGTGCTGTCACAGATGAGTTGTAACTTACACTGCAGGACAGTTGTGATGCTGTGCCCTGGGACACCAGCTCTACATGACATTGCCTTACAGGTTTTGGGCAAGGACATGAGCCTGCTTCTTCAAACATTGTCCAGCCTGCATCAGACTTTCCAAAAGCCTTTATCCTGCTGTGGAGTTGTGACCACATTTAGGTACATAACAAATACATAATATTCTGGGACTATATGTATTAGAACAAATCTTGAACTCACGTGCCTTTCAAAATTATACTGCAGAGGATGCTTTTCAAGTTGGAGCTTCATCCAGCTGGGCAAAGGAACTGAAAAGTTAAAGATCAAAATGCAATGTGAGATATTTATAGATATATATATATAAAAAGATAAAATAGGATTAAATCTGGCCTTAAGCAGTTCTGCTTTCATTTCTCCACACAACTTTGCAATCTTTTTTTACTATTTTGGTATTATAGCTGGGACTTTTATAGCAGGTTCATAATTGTGTGCTAAAAGGCCCAACTTACAGCTGAATTTCCAGGTTACCGATATCCAAGAACTTTAATAATGTTACAGCTGGGTAAATGCACACCCAGATTCAGAGTATCTTTAAGTTTATGAAAAAGATTAATTGGATGAAGGGGCTGAGAATTATTTTCACAAGCTCAGCAATTTTGTTCCAGACAGCAGCATTTGTTTAATGGGGAGAAAAACCCCTTTGGTAATGGAAATTACTGAAGGTATTTAGTGTTAAAGCACATATTGCTAAGATGATAAATGTTTGTGTGGCCCCAGCTACTCCAACGAGTTTGCAGCGTGTTGACCTTTGTCTCCAGGCAAGCTCTCTCTACAATTGCAACTTGAGAGAACATCTCTGGCAAACTTGGATTTTAAAAATGCTTAGAAACTGTAGCCGAGGGCAGAGATAAAGCTGCTTTGCTGTATAGTTCTTTTTTAGGTTCCTCACTGGGAAAATACTAAGTATGAAATGCCATCATCCCTAAAAATAGCAAATTATGAAACAGGCTTAATGGAAACTCAGTTTTCAGTCAAAGGTGTACTTGAAAATTATGAAACTAAAATCATTTAGATTTAATAAAGGTTTCTGACAAAACTTCTCAGGAATCTTCTATCCAGTACTCAAAATAACTTGGGCTCTTTCAAGATAGAAAGCTACTGAGCTAGAATTCCTGCCTAAAGAAGGTTCTGCTCTTAGTACCCTGAGAGAAATCAAATGCAAGTCGGTCCTTGGAGTTGAATTTCTGCTTTTGCAAAGCTAGATGCTTAGCCACTTCCTTATGCCTAGAACCACGTGGTCTAAACTGGTCTAAATGATCTTATTTAACTTCTTACTAAACCTTAGTTTTCACCTGAAGTGAAATACTGGTTCCTTTGTCAAGGTAAAGGGAAGTTTTGAGGTTTTTTTTTTTTTTTTTTACCGACCTCTATAGATTGTTGTTGTTTTTTTTTTTCTCCTCTTCTGCAAAACAGTGAACTGCTCCAAATGCTTCCTCAAGCAGCAGCCTATGAACTCGGGTTATTTGTCTTCTGTGGCAGAAGAGTGAGTGGTATTGTACTATTGCTGTTGAGCTCTTTGAAAGATCCCGATGCATTAAACATGTCGTGAAGGTGAAATATTTTTTATTAATTTAATAACTTGCCCTTCATTTATTCTTACTATACATTTATTATATAGTCTTCATTATTTCTTCATTCTTCTATTAAGAGTTGGGGTTTCTTCATGTGGAAGTAACTGTTTCTTGTGTGCTTCTTACTGAGAGAAAATATACAGACTCTATCTCACAGAACCCATAACTCTTATTAAAAGATATATTAAAAAAAAAAAGGAAAATACTTTTGTCTGTAAGTTCGCCCTTCTGATAATGCAACTGCCAGTTGAAGATGCTCTTGCCTCAGTAAGGCTGCTCCAGAATGACACTGTTAAACATATATTCACGGATTTGGGGCTTTTAGAAAAATCTTTTTGCAGTGTTCATATAACAATATAAATATTTACTAGTTTAAGTAGACCTTTCAGAACAGTTAATTACAGGCTTGCAAACAAATGCAAAGACTGAGCATAAATGATGGTGAACGCTGCCTACATGCATATTGAAAATCCTCTGACTAATGGTGATGATCAGAATTATCCACAAGAGAAAATTAACTTTATTGTTTAGTATGTTGTACTTTATATATATATATATATATACACACACACAGTGCTTGAGGCTATAACTTGAAATTATTTGAATAGAAATTTTTTCTCAGACATCTAAAATATTCCAGGGATTATTTTCTCATAGAGAGTATTAATAAGAAAAATGTTTGTGTTTTCATCGTTCACTTGAAGACTGTGTTACTGTTACATCAGAAATAGTGTCCTTCTAAGACTGACAGAATTAAGGAAGCATAAGTCAAGAAAGCAGAGTTGATCCTCAGGTAGTTACTCCTCCTCTTGAAAGAACTCTGGAATAAAGACGTAAGGGATTGTGGTGAACTCTGGTGGTGTGTTCTACAGTGGTGATCATGAGTTGCCTTTACTTTTCTATTACACTTATCAAGATTAGAGGAAATGAAAATGGAAAAAAATAAGCATACTACACAGCAGGAAACTGGATGGGAGATGGGGAAGATGGGTTGTTAAAAAAGCAATCTAAATACTAAAATCCTTTTGGGATTTAGAATTCTGGACTGGAAGAGGAAAGCCACCATACTCCAGAGACTAGCTCTGGAAGCCATGCAATAGCTACTGATCTTTAAAATGTCTTTTGGTTGTTTGGTTTTGGCATAGAGCATTCCAACATTATTCCCTGGAGTTCACTCTTTAGACCTATTTGATGTTAGGAAGTTGAAGTAATACATCCTACATCAGAGGGATAAGGGAAACAGAGGTCACAGGCATGGCCAGTGGTAACTACCTTGGGTTTATTACCTGTATCTGGACAGTCTGGCTTTGGAATCCCTTGCACAGCAGGAATAAGCTCATTAATTATTGGTGATATCCTTCAGAGTTATAAGCAGATAATTCTTTGAAATGCCTCAATCAATACTCCTTTCAAAGGTCACTTTGTGTACTTCTGAATAATATCTATATGCACGTGCACATAATTTAACCTCTTTGGTAAGGGCTCTTCAGAAGAATAATTCAAAGGACAGAAGATGACGTCTTGCTGTGAGAGGCTTAAAAAGCTTGATTATGGTTTATAATTGCTTGCACAGGGAGAAAATAACAAGTACTAAATGACTCTAATCTAGTGGTGGAAAGAAGTAAGAACTAATGCTGAGTGTAAAAGCCCTGCAGTTTTAAATGAGAAATTAGGCTCAAATGAGAGTGATTAACCACAGCAGCAAGCTCCATACAGAACACTGGATTTCTGTTGGTTTTCCTACGTAGCAGACTAGACTGAATAGTCTAATAACCCTGTCTAAACCTCAAAGTCATGGGTCCATGATTGTTGTATAATCATTCTAATCATCACAAGATTTTCGGGCTAACAGAGTAATCGGTGAGGATTAAGATGAGCAAAATACCCTTTCTTAACAAAGATGAGTCCTCCATTTCTGTATCTGTATTTTATATATATATATATATCTCACACATCTTGCTACCTTTACAAAGAGTGAAAGCAGTGGTAAGCTGTTATTTACTGACATACCAACACAACTCTTTTTTCCTCATGCAAGCAACATTTAGAAATCCTGTGTATTGCTGTGGTTAACTTGCAAATTATACTTTTTGAAAACCAGCATCTACTTCAGTTACAAAAGTCTCTACATTTTGTTAAAGAAACAGGGTGGGGTTTTGGTTTTTTAGTTCTGATTTGTTTTTACAGCTGAGATGACAAGCCATTGATTTGGTTGCCCAGGCTCCCCTTATAGTCAACTAAAAGAAGCAAGCTCAAAGTCCAACTCACCCTTCTGAGCCAGAAGAACACTGAGATGAAGTGAGTCACCCTCTGAAAGCACCTGGCTCTTCCCCCCTTGACTCATAGGGTGATTAAATTTATTCGGATGTTTGCACCTTAGATGTCTGAAGCGAAGCGTGATGATTCCCACTCATATTTCTATTCCACATCCAGCTTTGTTGATACCTTGAAAAACAGCAGAAATTGATGGAGTCTGGAAATAGATACTTGGGAGGAAAAAAAAAAAAAAAAAAATCACTGCAGACAGCTCTGCTAGCAGTATGTGTAGGTGTGGTTTGCTACACCACAGAGGAGACTATTCCAAGGAGGCGGCCGTAGGCGGGAGGATGTACATGGAACCATGTTTGTTACCTGCTGTCTGTCCTTCTCTTCATCCTTCCTTCACCTAAAGTTCCACCCTCAAGTTCAGCTTGTTGTAAGCACAAAAGTCTTTTGATGGCTTCTGCTCCAAATGCTTCCCTGGCATCATCACCTTAGCACGTGTATTCATCAGGACCTTTTTATACTCAGTGTTTGTTTTCAGAGCTGCATGGTTGTCTTTCATAGAGTCATCTAGGTTGGAAAAGACCTTTAAGAACATCAAGTTTGTTTGTAAGCATCTCAAATCTAAGGATTAGCTAGGATATTGGCTGAGAGGACTTGGACAAGCAGGAATTTATGGTGACTCTCTAAAATGTTAGTTGCTGCTTTAAAGGAAAGGTTTAAGTGGGATTGGCTGAAGGGAATTCTAGAGACTAGAAAAAGCACTTGAATTCCTATCCATAACTACTTAAGAAATAAAATACTTCCTATTTCAATCGAGTATTTAAAATACTAGTATCCACTAATAACTATTAGATGCTGCACAGAAGGGTGATGATAACCTCCAGTGTACTTACCCAGTTATCCAGAGCTGTATAAATAGGATTATCTCTCCTTTGGAATATCTGCATGAAAAGGAGAGTAAATATATACTACATACTTTTTTTGTTGTTACTTTTCATTTTCCTCTCAAGTCAGGCATAGTGAAAGAAAGATATTTACAGATCTTTCTTTTCTCCCTCAGGCAATAGGCCTTGGGACCATTACACCAGTTTTGTTCTGCGCAGTCTCGAAGGATGCTGTAAGCAGCTGTGGGCTTTTCAGAGGTACTTACAGCTTCAGGGAATGTAAATCTCTCCTGTGTAAGTCTGGGCTTTTGTGTTTCGGGTGTACTGGACCCACATAATGTGATCTTGAGTCTGGGCTACAGATGAATCATCTAGGTTGGGAAACACTTTTAAGGTCATTGAGTCCAACTGTTAACCCTAATCTCCCAAGTCCACCACTAAGCCATATCCCCAGGCACCACATCTAGATGGGTTTTAAACACACCGAGGGATGGGGACTCAACCCCCTCCCTGGGCAGCCTGTTCCAGTGCCTGACCTCGTTGTTCTAGGTCCCTTCATGGACAGCTGTGATAGAAAGCCACTGAAGAAAGGGAGACACAGGCATGTCAGGTGTGACCTGGCTAGCCTGAGGAGCACTCCTCTCCTGTGCTGGATGCTTTCTCTGGTTGCCTGATGTCAGCTGACATCTCCTTACTGACCTACATGAACGGCTTCTGAAATAATTGCAGTCGTTAATATAGTAATAGAATTAATTTAGTAATGAATCAACACGCTAAAGATGAAGTCTGTGCTCCCTCCTCTGCCTTCTCTCTTGCTCAAACACAGACTGTAAGTGAGCTGATTATAAACAAGCTCCCGATGATCAGCGAACGTTAGCAGGAGAGAGCTGGCTTCCTTCTGCTCCTCCTCCAGCAGACCCATTATTGTCATTCACGGGTGATACCTCGTTCCGCTAATTCAAGTGGAGGATCATGGAAATGGGACTGCTGTTAATCAGATAGCACTTGAGAAACAGTGCTACTTATTAATCATCCCCGCAGATCTTTTGTTCTCCTACAGGCACATCTAGAGAGCAGGCAACATTTTCAATTATATGCAGGCATTTATTTTCAAAGAGCTTTTTAGTAACAAAAAAGAAAAAAAAAAGGGGGGGGGGTGGAATAAAGGGAGAAAAAAAAACCCTCACCAAAAAAAACCAACCACCCACACACACAAAAAGCCCAAAACCCACAAAAAAAAACCCCACCTAGCAAACTGCAATTTATTATTTACATTCTGTTGAGTACCTGCAGAATTTCACATCCAGCGAGCAGAACACCGCGCTGCTTTGTTGGTGTATCTGTGAATGTATTGTCCCTATTAACTCCAGCTAAGAAGTTTTCAAGTTCAAAGGCTGTCTTTTAGGACAGGACTCCTGATCCACCTCTATCACCCACCACTCATCATCGCAGGGAAAGCAGACTTGACTTGGGGGAAGTGAATTTAATTTTTAGCCAATTAAAACAGAGCCATGGTGAGAAAAAGGGGTGAATGACTGCACCTTCCCTCCACCCAATTTCCCCCATTCCCAGCTTTCCCCCCTTTCACTCCCAACTCCTCTCCCTGGGAGGGGCACAGGGGTTGGGGGTTGTGGTGAGTCCATCCCGGCCGCTCCTCCCTCCTCCCCCGTTGTCTCCCAGCTCCAGCACCAGCCCTTCCCCGGGCTCTGGCCCTTCAGGGACAACCTGCTCAGGCTTTTTATTGCCCCCCCGTGCTGTGCTTTAGGATCAATGCTGTCTGGTTACCATGCTGCTGCGGTAATGCACAGCGGTACGCTGCAAGGTCACCTAGGCAAGTCGATAAACCCAAAACAGAAGTAGCCACCAAGATGAGGTTTGTCTGGGGAAGTCCCACGCTCCTGTCCCACGTACCAGTATCTGATTAAGATACCTAAAGCTGACTTGCCGTGCAAAGCTGGAGGTTGCTGGTTTGAATGCCCCAGCACCCCGGTCAGTGGGAGGGTGGCAGACTCCAACCATCCAAGGACCTCGTGCAAAGGCGAGCTGTGAAAAGCAGGCATCTCTTTGATGGCTTCAAAACCCTATGGAAAGTAGTAAGAGATCATCAGCCTCCTCTTGATAGCAACAATTGGTGACCTTCTGGAGAGCTGCTGCAGCATTCCTTCTTTAGATGCCTTTTACATTTAGCAGTGCTTTCATTAGCTGGAGCAAGATTCCTTCATGGGCAAACCCATCACCACCACCGAAACCTCTGGCACAGCTGGTTATTTGTCTCTTAGATTTCCAGCAACTGCATTAATTTTTTTCACCCTGCACTTCACCATACACTTTTGAAAAGCAAATTGAACCATACTGCCAAGCCTCCTAATGTGCATCCAGGGCCAGGTATCGATTATCCCAGTTCAGGTCCCCACTGACACCGTGGGTTGCCCAGAGTTTGAGTCATATTAGGATTGCTGCCTTTCCTGTGTTTTGGGGGTGTGTTTGTTTTCCTTTATTCTTTTCTTTCTTTCCTTTTTTTTTTTTTTTCCCCTCTCTTTACTTTTTCTTCCCTCCCTTTTTTTTGCCCTGTTTCCCCCCCCCCCCACTTTTTTTTCCCCTTTTTTTTGGGTTG
>WUAM01000311.1:1274477-1292336 GCA_024336885.1 Actenoides hombroni
CCCCCCCCCCCAACCCATCCCCCCCCGCTGCTGGAAATGTTTGTTAATCTTAATTGGAAGTAGCAAATGAAGGAATAGAAAGGGTGTACAGAAAAATCAGTCCAGACAACTGTTTTTTCTCATCATGCTTATTCCTTCTAAAACTTCCTCAAATATTGTGTGTTGTCTGTTCCCTCCCTTCCTGCTGCTTCTCAGCACTGGGAAGACTGCTGGACTTTAATTGCATTTCATAGAAGGATACATTCCAGATGTCTCGAGGTTTGCTTTCTGTTGGTCGCTGCCATCTCATTTGTAATGGATATGCCAGCCGCGTGGCATTTGGTCTTGCTGTGGCTCGTGACTGCGCAGCTCAGCACTCCTCTTGGGTCTGCTCCTTCCCCTACACCAACATTACTTATTTTCTTTTTGCTGCTCTTGCAATCTTGAGTTTCCCAAATGGTAGCCAAGTTGTGCTGTCCCTTAGTTCCAGAGGGTTCTGGTGAATTCAGTGCCCAGCAAATAGTTGATGGGACTTTTTACTCCTCCCCCTCCCTTAACCTCTTGCCTTGGAGCATTTAGCAGCTGTTTTGCTGTTCATCATTTCTGCATTGGTAAAGATCTGTCATGGGCTTAATTTAGTATAAATCTGAGACCAAAAGAAGTGGCTATAGGAAGGTGGTACACATCTTATTATCTGTTAACCACACCAGCTGTTAAACCAGTTTGTCAGCATGTTTTTATTTATTTTTGCACATGTAAGACTTGGAGAAACAAAAAAATAAAGGTGTTTTACTCTTTGAAATTGACCACGGAAAGGATTTGCTGCTGCCCCTTTGCCAACTTCTGTTCTGTAGCAGTAGGCTTGAAAGGTTTCCATTTTCTCAAAGTCCATACTCCTCCAGGGCGGTGGATCTGTGCTGGAGGTGCTCGATGGTCCTCCTTAGTGCTAGAGAGGCTCAGTATCCTAATGGAGTTGTGTATGTGTGACTGTTTTGGGTCTGAATTGCATCTGCAGGTGTCTTGGTACAGGAAGCTTTGGATAATCACACAGCTAATGTGCATGCTTCATGTTTGGTGGGCAGCAGATGTTCCATGTTGTATTCATGTGGTTTCAGTTTGCCATCACCAAATTCAGTTACAGCAACACCAGGCCCAGTATCTTGTCATTGTCCTTGGAGATGATGGAACTGGGGTTATGATGATCATGGGTTTTTAGTCCAGGCCTTCTTTCTGCACAGGGTCCCTCCCATCTGTGTAGTCCATCCAAAAAGGATTCCAAAGATATATAACTCTCTGGGGGTTCTTGTCCTTTGGTCCTGGTTTTTTTTTTGGACATCTGGGTGTTCCTTTTGCTATGTGTTTGCTAAATAAACCTGGTCTGAATTGGAAGTTCCCAGCTAATTGAGGAATAAATGGAAAGGTCACTGCAGAAGAGTCAGTTCTTAAACCCATGTGAAGTTCAAATTTCTTTAGACCAGTATATTGCTTCAGGAGGAAACAGAGGATGCTTTTGATGAAGTAAACAGTGCTGAAACCTACTCTCACCCATGTGCTTGATAGTACTTGGTTCTGGGATCATGGAAGAGGCTGCATGGTTTTTGTGAGTTAGGGCTTACATCTGAGTTTGCTCAGCTCAGACGTTGAGTGACAGCATTTAGTTCACCTCTGTTGCTGCCCGTCCGTCTCCATTGTTTAGTTGGTGCATAGCCACAGTAGAGAGGGACTTTCCTGGGGTGTCTGTGGTGCATAATGTGATCTGCCTGGATTAGTCTTCTGCAGGCAGTATAACCAGTGTCCTCTTTACTCCTCATCTCTGTGCTGTTGGTGTCAGGATAAAAAACTTCCAGTAGTTGTTGATGCTGGGAAAATGGAAGTGGAGCAAGCTGCTAATGGGAAAAGTCGTGTGGTATAGCAGAGATGAGAATAATCACTCTTACATCCTTTCAGACTTCTCACTTGAGTCATAAACAGCTTTAAATACATTTCATGCCACCCCAGATGTCTGGAAAGACAGCAAGACAGATGAATGGAATGGGGTGATGGACCATCTGGTGACTTGTTGACTGTGGGTCAGTGGCACAGCCTGGCAGGGGCTCGGGAGCTTAGAGGCCCTCTTGGCTCTTATATATTGTGCATGATTACAGCACCGAGTCTTTCGGCAGCTCTGTGCTTCTCCGAAGGCTCGGCACTGAAACTGTAATGCTAGCAGCCTTCTTTCATGGCCCGATGCCCAGTTTGAAGAAGGGTGATTTTGGTCATGTTGCTAGACATACGTATTTATGGCCCTGTTTCATCTGTTGAGTTTAATCTGCTGGGGTATTTTTAACATTATTATGGAAACAGTTACTATATTTACTCCTTATGAAAAGCTCAGTGTATGACAGTCTATAAGGAGGGAGTTTTAGAGTAGTGAAGATTGTGCTGAACGATGGTGTCTACATTTCTTCAGGAAAAATAGTCTAAATGAACTGACTGGCAGTGTGCCTGTTCTGGAGACATGGATCTCACAGGGCACTGAACTGCAACGCTCCGTGCTGGGAAAGCAACGACAGGGTTTGTTCTTGGCTCACTTGACGGCACATCTCATCTCCTTGGGGAGCAAAGAGAACCAGATCTTCTTGTATGCAGAAAGCTTATGCCGATACTGGGCTGGTTTCTCAGGCCCACTGAGAACCTGTTTCTCATGGAGGTCTCTGGGACCTGTGGGTACTTTTCAGATGGGCTGCTTAAAACCTGCTGCCAGGGTAAAGGAGAAATTTTCCAGAGTATGAAATTAAGCAGGGACCTCTGAAGGTCATCTAGTCTAACCCCAATTTATTTCTGTCATTGTTTGAAAACAGAATGCTTTTCTATGTCAGTTTTGCTGATAGTAATTGGTGAAGCTTAATAGTGATAATAATGTGGTGGGTCCACAATAGACATGTATGAGAAATAATTGAGCATTGAAAGTCTCAGAATGTTCTTAAGAGGGGTGGCCTTTGGATCTGATGTATTTTTGACCTGTTGACCGCCCTTTGTTCCTGTTAATGATTCTCAGAGTTGCTTAGGATGAGGTGCTTATTTTGTGTTGATCAACAAAGCTTTTGCTTCCGATGGGAATATGACTGAAGTGTGGAGATCTTCTAGAGTTACACCAAGCTGTGTTTCAGAACAAGCTACAGGAAAAGCTGAGAGCTGGTTCTGGAAATGCTCGAGGCAGAACGCTGGAAGAACCAGTAGATCTCTTTGGCCTGTCACCTTTTGCTTTTTCTGAAAGGAGCAGATGGTTTCATGCTTTACATTTTCATGGAGTTGTTTTAGTTGGAAAATTAAGATCATCGAGTGCAACCATTAACCGAACTCTACCAAGTCCACTGCTAAACCATGTCCCTCAGCGCCACATCTACACGTCTTTTAAACATGTCCAAGGGTGGTGATTCAGCCACTTCCCTCAGCAGCCTGTTCCATGGCTTCACAACCCTTTTGGGGAAGAATTTTTTCCTAACTTTATAAAATTTTCCTAATTTTTTCCTATTTTGTGTGTTGATCCTTTGATTTTCCCAAGAGATGCAAATGCCAGCATCGCTAGCGTGGACCCACTGTAGAGCCTCTTTGGCTCTGGGAAAGTTGCGCTGCTTTTCCAAGCATCTGTTACTCCAGCTGTGAAACTGAAGACAGTACCCTCAGCATGTGGGTATGATGAACATTCTTGTTAGCTAATCTTGGCAAAGTGTGTTGGAACTGTGAAGCATCATCAGTTGTTATTTGAAAGTGTGAAGGTTTATAAAATGGTGTAAGCCACAAGCTTGCATTGCTGTTAGGGAAGAGAAGTACCAACTGGGAGTCCTTCTGGGGCAGCAGGGTCAAAGGGTTTGTGGGAAAGAAGAGGGATTTACTCATGATGGAGGACCGGAGTGAGAATCATGCCTCATTCTAACCTTTTACACAAGGTCTGACTGGATTTATTTGGAGCTTTGTAACACGTCCGTCCAGGGCTGGATTTTGCCCTCATACCACAGGGTGATGCAATTGTGTTTCCTTTTGTTGTTTTTCCAGTTACACACACACACACACACTTGGTTTTTATGATCAAAGCTCCATTCCTTAAAGATATGCCAGTGCCTTGTAATAATGCTCAGAAGGTCCCCTATGGGGAACAGCTCTGATTAGACACGGAGGAATTCTTCAATTCTCTTCATAGTTCTTACTGTTAGGAATATCTTGTTGATAAAAGGTGTGGATTTTCTTTCCCCTTGCTGTTATTACTTCTTTCTTGGCTCCCCTCCTCCCCAGGTGCTATATCCTCATTCTTTATGCTCTCCCATTTTCTCATCTTATATAAACTTGGTTCCTCGGTTCTTGATTTCAGTTCATTCTTTTTATCTTCTACAGCTCTCAGTGAATGCTTAAAAGTAATAAATATTAATAATAGGGCTCTTTGAACCAGCAGGTTCCTTGCTGCTTAAACTCACCTTTTCCTGCTGCTTATCCCCTATTAGAAGTTGCTGTAATCTGCAGATTGTAGCTCTAATAACTTCTGCGTCAGTGGCTGGGTTTGTGACAGGTGTAGGATTATAGCTCCGGGTGGGGAAGCAGCAGCAGGAGCAGGGACCCTCAAAGGCACAAAGATGTTGTTTCCAACAGAACATTCTTAGCAATAAAGGAGGAGAAGCCAAAAATGTTAGTGTGGGAATATGTAAGTAGCCTTTCTTACACTGGCTTCCACGGGATGTCAGTGACCTATATAAGATGATACGGTATTGCACATGTAATCCTGTGTTTTGAAGGGGGAAAGCAGTCCTTCTGGAGAACCATGCCTCCTCTCCTCGGTTTAATGACACAAACTACTGGTTTAGGAGGAGAAGAAAGAATCCTGAAGTGTCCGGGCAAACTTCGGGAGGCCTTATTTGGTTGTTCTATGCAGGTTTGGCTTGGCTGTACTTAGGGAAGGCGAGCCATTCCTCAGCAGAACCTTTGCTGGGTGGGTTGCTTCCAGGCTTATGTCTTCAGCAGAAAACACAATGGTTACTACTGGAGGCTAGGACTGGCTGGGAGTTTTTCAAGGAAACAATTTGCCTGCAGAAAATGATGATTTATTGAAACCAGTACTGCTTTGTGGAAAAGCGTTTCCACTCAGTTCTCCTTGGGTGATTTTTTTTTGCGTTTGGGCTAGAATTTCTTAGTCAAAACAGAGGTGCTGGTTTGGAGCCAAGTGGTCGGGGTTTTTGACCTGTGCTGTCCAAAATCCAAAACAGGATCCCGAGAGCAGGTTTCCTACATGCCAGGAATGCATGTCCAAATAAAAAATTATTTTAAGTGTCAACCAGTGTGGTGGGATGAGAAACTGCATTGCCCTCCAGATGTCCTTGTGTCTCCCTCAGTGGCTTTGCTGTCCTTCCTCGCCGGTTCCGTGGGTTTGTGTCTCCCCTGGATGAGTTCTTCACGGAGTGGAGCGAAGAATCTCTGGAGACCTTGACAAAACAATCAGCTTGTCAGTCACTGGGGGACAGCGACTGACCCTGAAGTGCCTGTTGCTGCTGTATTTTGGCAGGGTCAAGGCTGCATGTGGCTACAGAGCTTCTGAACCCCTGCTTTTGCTGAGGAATATTATTAGAAAAGCACCTTAAGCAGCCAAAGCAAATAGAACTGAACACCACTGATATGTTTGTGCCTGGGCCATTATTGTTGGGCAGGGTAGGAAAAATAATGCTTAGGGCAAGAGAGAAGCTTCTTGGAACAGGATGAAACGCTCTCCTGCTGGTTTGATTGCAGAGAACTCAGGAAAGGAAGAGTAACACGTGGTTTCAGTAATAAGCCTCTTCCAGTTTTTTCTCTCCCTCGGTTCTATGAGGAGGAAGGTGGTCTTCATCCTTTCTTAATTCTCCTTGGTGCATAAGGAGGTAAGAGGAAAGGCGGGAGGAGATCTCAGGTGAGCGAGGTACGTGCTTAGCCGGGGCAGTTGTTCTCTGGCATTGCTCTCTGCTTCATCAAAGCCCCTGTGGTTTTCCTGGGGAAACTCAGCTACCCAAGTCCTGATGCGCTGTGCACTGCTTGGCTGCCAAGAGGCTTCCTCTGTCCTAAAAGGTGGGATTGCAAAATTGAGGTGCACACCCTGCCTTTACTTTCTATTTTGTTTTCCCTCTCTGTTTGTAAAAAAAGTGGGGTGGGGGAATGCTTGGGGTTGAAGTTTCATCATTGTATAGACAAAGACAGAACACTCCTCTGAAAGGCACAACATTCCCGTGCTGTGGCTGTGTATTTGAGGTTTAAATAATGGGAGTTTCCTGTTTTCAGGAAGCCAAGTGCATCCTCATATGGTCTCTGCTAACCCATTTTAAGAAGACTTCTGTTCATCTTGTGGTAGATGATGAGTCTGAGCTTGCCTTTTTGGTTTCACCCCTCCTTCTCCTTCAAGTTGAAGTAGGAGGCATAAAGTATGTTTATAGCACAGAGAAATGTGAGGCAGCAGAAGGCCTGAGCTAGTGGAAACCAAAACCAGGAGCTCCACACAGCTCTGTTGGTTGCAGCCCAGAGGAATCCACAGCACAGTCACTTCTGCAAATCATACCATGTCAGAGCACTCCTGGATGTGTCTGCAGAGATGCAGATTCCAGATACAGAGTGTTTGAAAGAACAAATCAAAACACCTTAACCCTTGCTTTTATGGATTTTTGGTGATAAAAAGACAATACTTATTTTCAGATATTAGATGACAATAATCTCTTACTATGCTTTCACAAAAAAATGAACTAAGAAAAGCCAATTTTTATCTGAAATCATTCAAGTCGAAGTCTTCTATCTTTGATTGAAATATCAGCAAATTTCTGTCTCTTGCTTCGTCTGGTTACAGTCATTAAAGGAACCTCTAAAAGGCTGATTGCTAAGGTTCCTTAGATCCCCATGAGGATGGTAAGCTGCTCCTCTTTGTCAGAGGCTTAGGCTGTGCTGTTAATGATAAATGACATTTGGGTCCATGCGAGGCCCTTCTAAGGACTAGACTGTTCGCCCACAAAAGTCAGTTTGTGGCTATTCTTTTAATCAGTGAATGGCCAGACTTCTCTGCATCCACTTCATGTCCATATTCTGCACATTTTTAAAGTATATTTATTGAGAAAAGCAAACTATTGATCTAAGACTTCACTCTCTTCTTGCTCTTCTGAATCAGGGATGGAGAACTGAAAAAAACCCAGGTTAGTGTGAAAATAGTTCCAGTGAGTTGAGAACATAGCTGGATGGTTGAGCTGTACTGCAAATTGGTCCTGTTGAAATCAGCCTCAACTAGGATGATATGGTGGTGGGTTTGCTGTAACCCAGATTGGTGCTGTGCGCTCTGAGACCAACTTGCCAATCTGTAGCTGGAACTGCATTACTGTGGGCTTACAGCTTGCTGTCTGGAACTGGTCATTCAAAGCTGAAGAAGCCCAGAAAAAGTTGTGTAGTGGATCTGTTTCCCTTGGCACCCTACCAGATTACACTGGGAGACTGTCCTTTACCATGAAGCTGCATTCTTCAGCTGCCATCTTTGATTCTTTATGAAGTGCAACGGTGTGGAGCGGGACCAAATGATTTTTAACTGGGATATGATTCAGTGTAAGAGCACTGGAGCCTGGCTATCTTGCAGCTTTGTCAGTAACTCTGCGTGGGCAAGATTTGTCACTTCCTTCCCTTTTCCTGTTCTGCTGTCCCTGAGCTTCTTTCCTTGAAATGAATTCTGCCTAGCGAAGCAAGGATTTGCTCAGATACACTGCTGTTTAACAGGGAGGTGATGGAACAGATGCCGTTGTTGAAACTGATGATAAGGTAATTTTCTCACCCTTCCAGTAACTGTAAATGCATTTGAAAGAGGACTCGCGCTGCTGGCAGAGTTTGTCAGTGTGTGTGTACTCCTAGACGTAAGTCTCGGCTGGTGGGTAATGAAAGAGTGTGGCATGCCTGGGTGAACAGATCGGGCAGTGTCTGAACTACCCGAGTATCAGCCCACCAGGATGAGTCTGTGTCTCAGAATTTTTCTGGCAGATGCAGCCTCTCTATTTTGGGTCGCAGTGATGAGCTACTGCTTGCTAACTTGAGTTTCTGTGTGGTCCACGTCTTCTGAACGTGGAATCGTAGAATCGTTCAGGCTGAAAAAGACCTTTAGGATCATCGAGTCCAACCATTAACCCAGCCCTGCCAGAGCACCACTAAACCATGTCCCTCTACACCACATCTTCACGGCTTTGAAACTCCACCTGGGATGGGGAGTCCACCACTTCCCCGAGCAGTCTGGGCCAGGCCTTGACAACCCTTTTGGGGAAGAAGTTGTTCCTCATGCATATCCAACGTAAACCTCCCTTGGTGCATTTTGAGGCTGTTTACATCTCACATTTGGAGATGGATTGTATCTTTGTAGCACCTTTTTAAGGCAGAGAACCCTGTTTCCCAATTCGCGTTTTACTGATGAAAGTGAAATCTGGATGACTTGCCGAGAGTGTCACAGGGAAGCTTGTAATGGATAGAAAATAAGAGATCGTGCTTTTAAGGAAGAGCCAGAGTCACTCATTTCTTCCTTCATAGCAGCTCTGCAAATTTTACTCCTGGAAAAGATCTCTTGGGTTTTAAAAATGGCAATGGAATATTTCCTGTATTACAGGGAGATTTTTCCCAGGTACGTAAATGGTTTGCTTTGCTGTTGGTGGGGTTTTTTTTGAGGGGAGAGGTGTTGAGTAGGGAAGGGTTGTTTGGTTGCTTGTTTCTCATAGAAAAACGAAGATCTTCTGAAGTTTCGGAAGGATCGCGGTGGGGGAAATTTTTAGCTCAGCCAAAATAGTGAGTATTTTGTGGTTTGGGACATGCGTTA
The DNA here is from genome assembly GCA_024336885.1 of Actenoides hombroni. Taxonomy (NCBI): domain Eukaryota; kingdom Metazoa; phylum Chordata; class Aves; order Coraciiformes; family Alcedinidae; genus Actenoides; species Actenoides hombroni. The sequence goes on from WUAM01000311.1 coordinate 1,283,272, forward strand.
GAGTGTGGGAGGCTACAAGTCATGGCCCTGGGATCTGAAGCTCCTTGTTTCACCTTGTACTGTAGTGCACTCACTGCTACTCCTACCTTCTTTTGAATGCCAACTTCTGACCTGTTAAAGGTTCTTAGTGGTGTGAACGGGTTTATAATAAGCTTTTTCAGACTGTTTACTCCCCAGAAATAGTGTTTGCAGAGAGGGTATCATCAGGCCTGATAGTACTTAACAAGTTAGTGGCTCATTTTTGGTGGTGCCTGGGGAATGAAGTGGTCCTGAGGCATTTGCCCACGGTCACTGCACTAATCCTGATCAGAGCCACCAAATGAGGTGGCTGCTTTCTCTGCCCTGAGGCGCTCCTGGGTGCTTACTTGAGAAAGCCATTTGCTTTGGAGTTGTGAAAAAGGCACACACTGTAAAAAAAAAAAGAAGCAAAAAACCTTCCCAGGCGTGGGCGTGGAGGAATATTAGTGCCGAGTGTGCAGTTCCAAACACCAGCTTTGTTCCTGGGATTGTAATGGTGTTAAAAAATTCAGCCTTGATCTTGGGGAGAGCTCAGGGCCCTGAGCTCGAGTTGTATTGGGGTTGAGGTTTTTTAATTTGCTTGTTCTACTGAGATGCCAAGTACCTTCCGTGGCAGCTGACGCTGGTGGGGGCTGTGTGTGTGTGCTCAGCATTTTGGAAGGAAAATGGTGTGTGCCTCTGTTGTGAGCTGCAATATACAGATCTCTAGCGGGGTTGTGGTATCAAAGATGATGCCCCTATAGTTGTTACTTAATTAAACCCCAGACACTTTACGTGGCTTCTCTTTAACTTCAGGATGCTGCTTTTTCTTGAGACTGCATATTTGAGACTTCTAGCCTGGCAACTCCTTGGAGCTTTCTATTAAGGTATTAAGGGGAGGAAAACCAGTTGGTTGCCTCAAGCTGAGGAGGAAATGCTAGACTTGAAGGATTATTTCAGTGCAATGAATTTTAAAGGCTTTTTACTATACATGTGTGGAAAGCTATCAAAATGCTAATGGTTCTGCTGTCTTTTTTAACCCTTTCAGCATATGGAGCTGTTGGAGGGGAGGTGGGAATGGTGTTACTCAGCTGAAAAAGGACAGTCCAGCCAGAAATTAAATTTTAAGTAGCCTTTCATCTGTTAGCCACAATTTCTCCCAGTGATAAGGAAAAATGATGCACTCATTATTTGGGCAGATCAATTCTGTATGCTCAGTTGAGCCCATCTGCAGGTGTTGCATAGGTGGTATTCCCTGCAACCATCATTCTACAGGAAAGGCTAGTACAGGGCTGAGAAACTCATGGCCACAAAAAAACAGTGAAGTGGGAACCAGGTTGCTCTGTCTGGGTGACTCCTGCAGTGACCCAATGAAGGGCAGCAAAGCTGGTGAAGGTTATAGAGCACAAGTCTTGTGAGGGGTGGCTGAGGGACCTGGGGTTATTGAGCCTGGAGAAAAGGAGGCTCAGGAGAGAGCTCCTCGCTCCACACCACTCCCTGAAAGGAGGTTGGAGCCAGGTGAGGTTCGTCTCTGTTCCCAAGGAACAAGTGATGGGACAAGAGGAAACAGTCTCAAGTTGTACCAGGGGAGGTTTAGGTTGGACATGAGAAAAAAATTTCTTCCTCACAAGGGCTGTCAAGGCCTGGCCCAGGCTGCCCAGGGCAGTGGTGGAGTTCCCATCCCTGGAGGGGTTTCAAAGCCATGAGATGTGGTGCAGAGGGACATGGTTTAGTGGTGACCTGGCAATGCTGGGTGACTAGGTGGACTTGATGATCTTAAAAGTCTCTTCCAACCTAAACAATTCTGTGACTTGGGGAGCAGACTAGAGGTTTGGTGCTTCCCCACCCAGTTTCTGGGCTGTGTACCCTGCCCACAATGTCATGGGTGCCTCAATTGCGTGAGAGGCTTGTGTTGCTTCTGGGGTGTGGGGAGGTCTCCCACTGCCAGAATAACTCCTCCAGCCAAGCACATACCTGAAGGGCCCTGGAGGTGGGATGGATCATCCTACCTGTGGCAGGTTGGACACAAGTCTTCTACGGTAGTGGAGGCACATCCTCCATTTGATTACTCCAGATTTCCACCATGGGGACTCTGATTCTCCTGCCTCGTTTGCCTCACCATCCTAACCAAGGGAAGACATGGACTCCGGGTGGATGCATAGCTCAGAGCATTGTGTATGTTTGCTGCGTGAGCTGGGCAGCAGTACTTGCCTTGGCAGCTGAAGCAGATCCTGGATGTGCTGTAGTTCCAGGCTGCTGTGGCTGCCCCAGGCACCTGGGCTGGTTCAGGCTGTGTAGGAGTCAGTCAGGCATCATCCCCTGGGGATAATTCTGGATCTGTGAGGAACTGCTACTCCCATTATTTAGGATTTTGGATGAGGTTTTTGACATGTTAGGAATATCTCATTCAGCTTTGGAGTCAGGTAAATACTTGGGTAACTGGTGATATAAATAACTGAAATTGTGAGTGTTATTAAACCCATGAGACTCAGTCATCCCTTTAGCTGTCTCTGAAATATCGTAGAGCAATGGGTCTGTCTGTGCTTATTTTTTATAATCAGGATCAACCAGGCAATTTCAGCCCCCAGGAGAGCCCAAATCACTGAGCTGCAGAGTTACCTTTGCCATTAAGGTTGTGGCTTTCAGTTTCCCAGGAACTTCCATGTATTTTTTTGTTTTGTTTTGTTTTTGTTTGGTTGATTTTTTGTTCGGTTGGGTTTTTTTGTTTGTTTTGGTTTGGTTTTGTTGGTTTGGGTTTTTTTGTTTGTTTTGTGTTGTGTTTTGTTTTGTTGCTTGGTTTTGTTTAGTTTTTTTGTAAGGCATATTTACTATCAATTATTAGGTGCCAGCTTATTTCCTATCTTCAAAGCATCAGTGTTTTACTTTTTGCAGCTGAAGAGGCTGGTCACCAATACCTGTGACCTGGGATAAGGAGTGAGGGCAGGCAGTATGGAAAGGATTGTTGCAGGGACCTCTTTGAGGCTGGGACTGGGAGATGACCATGGTAAAGGGAGAGACCGTGGAATAGGCTTTTCCTTTCCAAGTCAGCATGAGTCTGATGAGTTATCACTTTGCTTGGGTTATCCTAAGCTGGATGGGATAGGACTCTGGGGAAATGATTTTTAGGGAAAATGGTTTTGACTTGGATTGTTCTAAATGATATGAAGATATGAATCTAAAAGGTTGGACTAGATGATCCTTGAGGTCTCTTCCAATGTGATATTCTATGATATGGCTGGTGCATAGTGCACTAAGTACTGGGGTACATGTGACATGTGTTGGCTGTGATTTCCTATGTGGCTTTTAGCAAATTTATTTTTTGAGACAGTGCATGTGTATTTATATATTTGAGAGAAGGAACAGATATTCTCCTCTCTTATTTTCCCAGCCTGGGCAGTTATGATCCATTTGTCAATCTCATGGATACTTAAAGGCTGGTCTCAGTGGACTCTTCTTTCTCCAATTCTTATATTCCTCAATGGGTGACTTCAGGTATTGCTAACAACACCTTTTAATAAGAAATTATTCCCCCTGAAGTGTTTGTGATCACTGGAAAAAAAACCCAAACAAACACCTTGTTACCTTTTTCTAACTTAGAGTTACTTGTTTTCTTGCACAAATTATGTTTTGACTAATCTTGAACATTTAAGATTGCACTTGTAAATACGTGGCTCTTACTGTGTCCATAGCTGTTTTGTGGACAAAAATCATAAACTGTGCAACTGCTTTGCAGTTTTCTTTTGTTTTTTTTTTCTTTTTTTTGTGTGTGTGTGTGTAAAGAGAAGGGAGCCTGAGCTGAATTCTTCCACACAAACCCCTGCTTCCATGCTAGGAGACGGATGTATTGGCAGTGGGAAAAGCAGGATTTACAGAGGAATGTGTGTACCTGACATATCAAGCTCACTTCTGTGGTTAAGTATGCAGTTAATCCCCGAAGATTAAATACTAAACAGAAATGTGAATGCTATTTGTACTGAAACACGCCGCTTAGAGTTGGGGTTTGGATGAGCCTGTGAAGCAGGTTGTTGGGCTGGCCGAATAGGAATAGGAATCTTGGTCTTCTTCCTTTTATATTTTTTAATTGCCTGAAGAATTTTAAAGCCCTAATTCTCTGTTCTGTTGACTGGATGAGGAAAGAAGGGGTGCTGAAATGCTGAGTGCCAGAAACCACAGTCTACAACTTCCCAAGTTGCCATCCCACAGCTGTTTCTTGGCCTCATAGTCCACATTCCTGAGGTGAGAAGGTTCGTAGGAGATACAGAGCGTGACAGTAAAGAGGGAAAGTTCCCACTTTTCTCTGACTGTACGTATCTGTGTTCTCCCATCAGAGAAATACAGGTTTGCCATATTGGAGCTGTTATGCTCTAGGAGATTTCAATCTCCATTGTAGCAGTAATTATTTCCACCAAGAAGTTTCATTATCTCCAGATTCCCAAGACTGAAGACACCTTGCCCCAGGGTATGCGCCAGCATGATGGGTAGGATACCTTCTGGGAAAAGGCAAGTGCTTGGTTCAGATATTACCTTGAAGTTAGGCAGAAAGGGTCTATGAAGCGGCCTGCAGTATTCCAGAAGCCAGGCACTCAAATTACCAGGTCTTGGATGAGCTGTGGTGGTTGTCCATGTGTGCAGTCTTAGCCTGTGGGAAGTGAAAGGTAAATGCAATTTAGCAGAACCCTGTCATTGCTAAATTCAGCTACCTCCCATCCACTGCAGGGGATGAGCATGTACGTGGAGAGCTACCAGAGTTGATGTACAACTGACCAGACCTTTATTGGCACCTCTTCTTGAGTGTCCTGGTGACCAAGCAACAGGTCATAGCCAGCTGCAAGGAGAAGGAACATGTAGTTGTGCCTCCAGTGAGAGAACGCTGTCCCTAAATCTTGTAACTGTTTTAGTTGGGGAGTTTGGGCTGCTGAGTTGGGATTGTTGAAAATAGAGGCTTTCAGAAATTATTGTACCTACTTTAAAAAAGGAAAAGTTTGCCGTTTCCAGCAGATCTGTTGACTCCCTTGCCAGCAGAGAGGTCTTCTTGCCTGTAACACGGACTGGTGCCAAACACATTTTTGTTCTCTTGGGAATGTGTTTCCTGGAAGGTTCCTTTCATCTGCAGTGAATTCTTGTGCTTTAAACACAGGAAACATTATTGGATTCTTTTCCAAATATCTGTGAGAACTCTTTTTTAACCCATTTAAAATAGCCGCATTTGACAGCAGAGCAGGCTGCAGTCTGCCCTCATCTTCAGTGGTATTGTCTCTAGGACCAGGAGTGCCAGGAGGTCCCGAATGACCTGATCTTGCCTATGGATGATTCAGCAAACCGTGGCAGCTTGCAGCCATGCCCAGTTAGGCTGCCGTAAGGGTGTTTGGAAGGGAATTGGTGTAAAATGATGTTGGAAAGGATACAGGATGGCACTTTGCACCCCTGTATTTCCAATAGGAAGAGCTAGCTGTCAGCAAAAGCTTTTTTTATGAGTCTGTGCAGTGCAACTTGAGGAGACCGTGAATTGCGAGAGGTGCCTTTACTCTGGTGGACAGTGGGAAGGTCTCACCTTGGTCTGACCCTATGCTCAGGGGCTCAGCAGCTGAGGGTGGTGAGGTGGCCCATGCTGGCCTCAGAACCTCTGGGAAGAGAGGTAAATGAGGGCTTGCTCGGAGGAAATAGTATATTTCATGCCCCCCAGAAACTTATCTTGGCAGAGTGAACGTGACCATGGTGATGGGCAGCGCTTCCTGCAGTCCAAGTGGTTATCTTATCATTTGAGTGGTTTGGTACTGGTGATGTGACAGCAGCAGCACCATTACGCGGTCAGGGTCACAGATGCTTCTATGTCCTTGTGATTTGGCTACACATCCCGTTTTCTTCCAAGCCAAGGTTGAAATCTTCTGTTACTGGCTTCCCAAAGCTCTTAGGCTGGAAATTGTCCCATTCCCATAATCTCCCAGAAATCGTTCCAGTTTGGACCACCTCAGATCCAGTCTTTCCCCTTTCCAGGGGTTTTCTGGAAACTGAGGTCAGAATGTATTTCTTAAAGATCCAGGAGGTTTAGCATCTGTCATTTGTGACACAGATCATTGCATGTGGAAGTCTGTGTGGGCAAGTTCATACACAGCCAGCTTTCACTGCACAGGGAAGATTCAGCTAAATGGGAATTAGGATTAATGCTGGATTTAAGGCTCTCGTAGTTGGCTGGTAATAACCTAATCTCCTCAAAGGCTGCAGGCAGGCTGGCAGCATTCAGCTCGAGGCCGTTGTTGTTTGCAAAACCGGAAAGAAATTGAATCTTGATACTAAGCGTGCTTTAATCGGAGCCTTTCAAGATTGGGATGGAGAGAGCGTGTACTATTGCAAATGCAGCCTTTTCATTTCGTTAATATATGACAGTCAGCTTGGCTTCTAGGTCTGAGGGGTGTTTGACAGTACTATCTTTCATTTCCTCTTCTAAGAGTTTAGGGATTCTGATTGATTTTTCAAAATGTATAAATTGTGTTCTGAAAGTGGGTATACCAAAGCCTCTGCATAGGCAGTGTGAGCTATGCCCACGTAGGGTGGCAAGTGCTCCCCGGGGTGAAGTGTTGGGAGTGCTAAATGCCCCTCAGGGCGGGAGGCTCAGGAGGCCATGGAAGTGTGGAGCTCCTTGGTGTGATGTGGTCAGTTCAGACCAGCCTGGTTCCGGTGCTGCTGTGGTGAGAAAGGAGTTGGTGAGTCTGTGCAGGGCATAAAATGAAACATTTGACATTCAGGTCCATGTTGGAAGAACATGTTTTCAGATGAATTGCTTCTATTGTGGCTGCAACACAGTTTTCTGTGTACCTGATCTCTACTCAAAGTCAGACATTTAGTTATCTAAATAACTTGTTTTGCCCAAACTTGGAGAGCTGTCTTTTCAAGACAGCTTTGTTTTTACTCAAGAGCCCACCCCATGGCTGTGTCTCCCTTTGCGGAGGGTGTCAAACGTCTCTCTAGTTTGATGATGTGCGCCTCTGGCAGTCAAAATCTGATTCTGGGCCACTGTGTCTGGGAGGAGCAGAGACACAGTGACTAGAATAGAGTGGAAGGATTGTCCTGATGCTGCTGATACAATTCAGTATCCTCATTGCCGAAAAGGAAGCGAGTTGTTTGCAGAGGTGTAGATGAAGCACCTTTATCTAGACCCAAATCCAGTCTATCAATTTGTTTTTTCGTAAACCTGCTTATTCAGCCCTCACCTTGGTGGATTTCTTTTAATTGTTCTCCTGCTGCTTTCGCGTTGGTCCTCCTTGCTGTGGTTGCCTTTGTTCTTACTGGCTTCTTGTGCAGAACCTGTTATCAAATAATCCTACTAATCTTAGATGATCTCTACACCACTTGTCATCAAGCAGGACTTTTTTTCTGAGGTACGAAGTTTCCTTGCGTACGTTAAGTCACCTGGCTCTCAGGATGTGAAGTGAAGGAAAGCACTGAAGTTTTGCCTTCCCAAGTCTCAGGGCCCACGTGATGACTTGATAAAGATTTGAAAGGCAGTGATTTTATTTCATTTATTATTGCAAGTGTCTGCCCCTGTTGTTCTCGTGGAATTAGAGAGCGTCAGAAACATTACATCGGTTGGAATTCGGATCTCTGCAGGGGCTCACAAGTCCCTTTAAAGCACAAGCCTGTTGAAGGTAGGTTAACGGGAAAGTTTCTGGTTTAGTTTGTGTTCTGCTTTTAAAAGCCATAAGCCAGGCAAATCTGTGGTCTTTCAGCTCCATTTCTTCTTCTCTTCCCCAGAGATTAATGGTAAGGAAAAGTGCATAGAGAGGGAACCCAGACGAGTCTGGCACCCAGCAGCAAAGGTTAGTAGAGAGATGCATGAACGCTATGAGCACAAGAATATTTGATTAGTGAGAAGCATCCAGCTCTCACTGACTTTGAGAGACTTTATCCCTCTGCAGGAGCCAAACAGCTCGGTTTAAGGCATGAAACAACTCATGGAAGCATCTTAAAACTGTTGCTTTGTTCAGTAGAGGGTTTGGTCCCTTGAGATTTTTTTGTGCGTCATGGAAGGTGGCAAGGACCACTTAAAACAGCACTTCATGATGAAGCAGTGCCTTGCTGGGGGAGGCCTGGGGGGTGAAACTCAGTGATTCCTAAGCCTGTAAAAATTGTGGAGAGCAGGCATTAATGCCATTGCTTGCTGTTCTAGCTTCTAGCAAGCGGAGAGGGAGCTATTAAACCCTTCTGAACAAAATTCAGGGTGAGGGGGAATGTCTGTGTAACTTCAGCTCGCATCAAGTAATTTGGAAAAGAACAAGAAGTGTGGTGGTAGTGTTTAAAAAAAGAAACAAAGAGCAAAACCCCAAACCAACAGCAATACCAACAAAACCCTCTCACACATCAGCAGGATGTGCATACCCCGAATGGGAGGCTTCAGGAGGACTCAGGTTCTTGTGGTGGCTGCTTTGAACTGTGCAGCTGCTGGGGGGGAAAGAGGTGGCACGCTGGGTGACCTGGGCATTAGCCAGTCGGTGCATCCCGCCTCTTAAGTGGAGCACTCCTTGAAGTCCAGGAATTTTTAATGTCGGGTTTGGCCAAAGCCTTGTTATTACAGAAGGGAAGTTATGCTGTGTCTCTCTTGTCATAGCTGGTGGAGATGTACGGCTGTGAGTAAACTGCTATCTTGCTCATCATACCTTAGAGAGCCCAGAGTGATGGAAAACGTGTCTTGTGAATGCTTGGTGGCAATTTCTTACTCTTTCTTCAACTGAGTGCTCAGCAGTGAGACTGACGGGAGCCCTTCCCCAGCACATGGAGCTAGCCCTGCTCGGAGCAGTTCGCACTGACAATGCTGCACTTTTCCAAACATTTGCAGCCTTACCCATGGAAGGCCAGCCAATATTACCGCAGCTCGTACAGCTCCGCCAACACTTTCTTTCAACGTTTCCCAACTGCAGCCAGGAACGTGCAGCCCCTGTGCTCTGCTGCGTCCATGTTTTGATGCAGATGAGTGTGGGGGGACGATCCGTAAACATTGCTATGTGTTCGGACGGTGAACGTATGCAAGCTGCTTGCGTGGCATTACTCATTTATATCCCCCCGCCCCCCCCCTT
>WUAM01000311.1:1292364-1323393 GCA_024336885.1 Actenoides hombroni
TTTATCGCTCCTGATAAGCGAGTGTATGATCTGAGGCAGAGCCGTCAGCCAGAAATGAAGGCAGGCAGGAGTCCCACATGCATAGTTTGGGGGCAGCTTGGTTTCTTTTCTGATAAGCCTGTGCCTCTCGTGGCAGCAGAGCGCACACTCCTTTTAAACCCGTAATCATAATCCTCTTTGCAGCCGGCGCTGCGATCCCCACAGGAAGCATTAGCAATATCACAAAGTGCGGAGACTTCATTGTTTTCCCCTAATCTGCAAAGGGAGCTGAGACAAGACAGAGGAAACTTTAACCTATTCCGTGCCTCAGTGGTAAATAATTAGTTTTTTACTGAGTGGGAGAATGGGGGAAGCCTCTTAGTTAAGATAAAGTAAGTGCAAGGCTCACAGGCTTATCTTGCTCTGTGGAATTCAGGAGAGGATGTGTCCTTGAATCTGCCTGTCTGGCGTGCCCTGTTTTTTGTTTGGGAGAAGTGAGTCTATCAGAGCTGCCCAGAAGTGGTTGCTGGGTATAAGATACCTCTTGCGAGGAAATGCAGTAGCTTTGCTTTAGTTTAAAGGCCATGACAAAAGGCTCTGGGTGCTTAATAACGTGCAAATTTGGATGGGCAGGAGACAGAGAAGGTTGTTAGGGCAGACAAACAGAGGAGGAGCTGAGCTTGGGAGAAGAGGAAAAGAACGCTGAGGAAATAGCAGCAGGCAGAGGGAAGTAAAGTGGGAAAAGCAGCACCTTTTTGCCATGCTACAGTTAACTTGGTCACCCCTGACAATACTGGGTAAATGTGAACTGTGTCTTGTACTTGCATCTCCCAAGGAAGAAGCGATATAACAAGAGGAAACAGCCTCAAGTTGCACCATGGGAGGTTTAAGTTGGACATGAGGAACAATTTCTTCCCCATAAGGGTTGTCAAGGCCTGTCCCAGGCTGCCCAGGGCAGTGGTGGAATCCTCATCCCTGGAGGGGTTTCAAAGCCATGGAGATGCAGTGCTGAGGGACATGGTTTAGTGGTGCCCTGGCAGTGCTGGGTTAATGGTTGGGCTTGATGATCCTAAAGGTCTCTTCTGTCTGAAACGATTCTATGATTTCCAACCACAGCAGTGTGAGGGTCCCTGGCATGACTCCAGCGGGTGTTGGTGGGCAAGGTTCAACCCATCACGAGGGGGGACTTGCTGTGAGAGTGCTTGTGGGTTGAAATTCACTTTGGGTCAACGCTTTGTGTTCACAAAACTTCTCTTTGCAAGCTGTCTGCCGTGAAATTGTTCCTGTCACTTGGTTCTGCAGCTGTGGCTGTGCTGAGTGAGCTTTCCCTGAAGAGGAAAAGCTGAAGAGTGTCTGAAGCGAGAGGGGCTGCCCTGGCCTGTCATGGAGGGGCACAAATCTGGTATGGTGACCGGTCCAATTGCACATGTGCCATGTCTGTGGAAGTCCTTTAATCCAAAACATGACAAGAGCAAAGGAACAAAACAAAAGCCTCTCAAAAATAGCATGAGATAAGGATCTGGAGAATTTGCTTTTTATTTCTCTCAAGAGTCCCTGGAGACTTCTTCTTTTAAGGCAAGAAATGTAGCTTTCAAGGTCAAGCCTTCCCCCCCCCCCGCCTTTTTCTTCAGACTTCAAAGGCAGTCAGCTGAGAGCTTCTTAGGAATGTTACATCTGTTCAGAGTAAACACAGATCGGAGGGAAGGCACTTTTTCCTCTTGCAAAGTGTCTGAAATTTGTACACAAATTTTCTTGAGAGCGAGGTAAACAAGCCATCACCTCAGTGGGGCTAGCTGGCCTGCAGCCGTGAAGGGTGGAAAGCCAGTGGGTGAGAGTGGCTTTTGTTAGTTGAAACAAGTTTTATTTTCCTGATGCCTTAACAGAAAATATTTTAACGTCTGTGTTTTGAAATAAAATTGATTTGGAAATGGAAACTGAAGAAACGGACTGAAATGTGAACTCCCAACACCAGCCTGCTTCTCTTCAAGCTCTTAGCTTGCACTAGCTTTGTACCTGCTGACACAGAGTCTTTTCTTCATCATAGAATCGCAGGATCGTTTTGGTTGGCAAAGACCTTACAGGTCATTGAGTCCAACTGTTAACCCAGCACTGCCAGGCCACCACTAAACCATGTCCCTCAGCACCACATCTACATCCTTCACTGGCTGATCCAAAGCGCATTGGCAGCAGGGGGGCTTTGGGTCGGATGCTTGACATGCTGCATAAAAATGACCCCACAAGCACTGGGGTTCCAGCAGGTGGGTTTAGGAGCTGGGCCTATAATGGGTGGGAATTTATTGCTGGTTTTGATGAAAGGTGATGTGTGGCCTCACCGAGAACATTTGGAAGTCGTCTCAGCAGTAGGACTGACGGACACGATCAGGTCTCAGGCAGCCCAGCGCATAATTGCCTCCTCACATCTCAAAAGTGTAACTGAACTGCAAATGGTTTTCACACCAATTATTTCCCTCATGCCTGTGAATGGAACCGGAAGGGGGGGAGGGGGGGGGTGTTTATCCCATTTCCCTGGTGCCGCTGAAACACGGAGCAGCGAGCTCATGGCGACGCTGTCGTCGCCTCTGCGGGGCTCCCGTAAGGAGTGTGAGATCTGTGATTCAGTGTCTGGCTTTGTCGCATGCCTGCCCGGGCTGAAGATGATAGAAATCTTGGTGCTGTCTCCCTTCAGGTTGGGTAAGTGTGTTTCGTTTCTGCTTCTGTGGGTTTATCTTTTAAACTAGGCTGCTTAAATGAAGAGCAGCAATATTTAAGCTTCTGAGTAAATAAGCAGAGAGCGCTGGCTTCATCTTGACTAATCTGTTTAACCTTCGTCAGCCCAAATATTTACTCTAGGCATTGAACATCCAAGCAGCACAATCCTGATGCTGGAGTTTGTGCACTGAGAATGCTGTGGATTGACTAATCCTTCAGAATTCCAGAAATCCCTGTCCGTATGAATAAACTTCCTATATGAAGGATTATAACTAAATAAATGCTGTGAGTTCAGATCAGCAAAGCAGAAGTGCAGCAGTTGGCCCTATTCTAGTGCTGCTTGCTTATGTATTTTTATAAGGATATTCGTCTTAGTCTAAATAGATGTGTAAAGAAAACTGCAAATGCTGAAGCACGATGCTGTCACATACTGCAGGAAGAAAGTTTACCTCTCTGCCTTTTCACTAGCAACTTTTCTTTCAGCAGTTTTGAAATTGTCATCATCTTGATTTTACCCAGGCTGCTGAAATTGTTACTCTTTTTTGGTGTGGTATTTCTGATGAATCTGGGTTTTGTAGGTTTTTTTTGTCCCCTTCCTGTAACTGGGCAGTGTAAAGTGGTTGTGAAACTGCTGTATTGGAGATAGAAAATCTGTAGCTCAGTTGTAGAAGATCCCCCTCCAGCTCCCCTGTGCACACACAGGGCAGAGCCTGCAGCATCTGGAGTTACCAGCATCTAAGTCGTTGTCTCCATTTGTGTTCATTGCCGGGAATAATTATAAGCCCCCAGATAAACCTGTTGGTGTAGGGATGATGTAAGCAACCTTCTGAGAAGTTTGGCTCCTGTCTTGTTACTGTATTAATTATCCTGTCTTTGTGAGATTGAAGTATAGATGTATCTGGGATCCTTATCTCGGGGAAGTTCTGTTCATATCCCCTGATGTTGCCCTGCCTGCTAGTGGACATTATTCCAGAGATGTGAACACCCAGGGGAGAGGGGTGGGTTTGGCCACTGTAAAGGGAAGAGCTCAAAAGAATGAGATCAAGTTAGAGAAGTCAAATCAAAACTGAGGAGGACTTCCCAACAGCATTGTTCATTAGGTTGACAGAAAGCTCATGTGTGAGAATTTTGAGGGCAAACTGTAACAATGCAGTAGTAGGAAGGACAGCGGGATGGAGTTGGTCCCTGTCAGCAGGGAAGGGTCTCAGACAGTCTTACTCCCTGCTTTTTGCTTGTCAGATTCTGTGTAACAGCAGAAAAGTAAAAGGAGGAAATCACTCAGCTGCTGTGCTGTTGAGAAGACGTCTACCCCGGGACCTGAGGTGTTCATGGCCACTTGGTCCTAACAGATAATTCCCCCTGCATGAAAGGGACTAGCAGGTGAAGAATCTCATCTCACTTAACTTGCCAGCATGCTCCATCGGGAGATTCCTTCTCTGTCCCATGCTGGGTTAGTCAGTCCTTTTAGTGCTGTATCTGAGGAAGAATCACTGCAGCTAGGCTGCTAATCTCGTTTCTGTCCTCAGATAAGATTGTTATCAGAGTAATTGTCTGTTTGCTCCCCCTCCGGAGTCTAATCAGAGTCGATTGAGCCAGTGCCTCCTGGGGCAGAGGAACTCGGATGTTGATTGCTCTCAAAAGGAAGAGAAAATCCTCAGTGTATATTTAATGTAAACTTCAGTTTTGTTAGATGTTCACAGAAAATTGGCTGGAAATAACTTGCTCACACACATCTTGCACATTTTGCAGTGATCAATTTGTTCTGGTCTAAAAACTGAAGTTCAGGCAGGCCAGTTCATGTAGTGCATGCTGCGGTGAGGCTTTGAAAAGATAGCGCTGTACACCAGTGGAACTGGTACTTTCCCAGCCCTGGGATAGAGCAAGTTCACATCTGCAGAGCATGCATGCTCATAGATGTTGGTGTTCCAGACAGCGAATAATTCTGAACAATTAGTGCTTTTTCCCTTATTTCAAAGCAAATTACAGGTGTGGGTGGATTTTGCTGGTGGGTATAAGGGAGGCTCAAAGATATTAATTTTTCATATATCCTTCAAGCTGGGACTAGAGCTTGTCTGATGATGTGTTTACCTGTGGAAGTGGGCTGTTTGACCTCTTTCTAGAGGTGAGCAAGTCATAGGTAATGCAGCACTCCAGTGAGATACAGCAATGCTGCGCTGAAATGGCCTCAAGTTACGCCAGGGGAGGTTTAGGTTGAACATGAGGAACAATTTCTTCCCCATAAGGGTTGTCAAGGGCTGTCCCAGGCTGCCCAGGGCAGTGGTGGAGTCCCCATCCCTGGAGGGATTTCAAAGCCATGGAGATGCAGTGCTAAGGATCATGGTTTAGTGGTGCCCTGGCAGTGCTGGGTTAATGGTTGGACTTGATGATCTTAAAGGTCTCTTCCAACCAAAACGATTCTATGATCCCCCTGTTATGGATGAGAAGGCTGAGTCACAGCCTGTGTCACAGGCTGCCATGGGAGTTGCAAAGAACAGAATGTTTGTGCCAGGGCTGGCATCACTAGTGCCTGCTCCTGATTTCTGGTCTTGATTGCTGTCTCCCAGCTGCAACAGCCAGCCCAGTATGAAACACAACATGTGATTCTGCCCTTAGTGGTGTTGCTGCCCTAGAGATGTTGTCTGTCTTAATTGGACCCATATCCCTGGACAGCTTAATGAAGCTCTCTAGCTTTTGGGTGTGATACCTAAAGCAAGCTTAAAGGGCAAGAGCATACCACTGAAGGGAGTGCTCATAGCTGCTGGACGTATGTGAGAACTGCTGCGACTGATTCAGTCAAAAGGTGTTGAATGCAGGAGGTTATTTCAGGCACATGTAAAAGTCCTTCTGGGGACCTTGAAAGTGGCAGGGCCACAGCTGCTTCTAGCCTAATGTGCACTTGGCGTGCTTAGTGTACCTATTCTCTAAAACTTTGATTGCATGGTGTGCTGCTACCTGCTCTGTTAGACTTCAAATCACTAAATGCAGTGTGAGCTTCATGGCTGCGATGTCCCTTTTAGCAGGAGCCAGGACCGCTTTACATTTGCTGGGTGACTGAACTGATGTTGATCTCCTCTTGACAAGGTGCGAAACAGAAGCACAGAAAAGAGAGGGAAGAGAAATAGGAAAAGGTGTAAAAGCTGGTTTTGCCCTTGAGTATACTGCACTGAAGAGACAGTGTTTGGAGAAGGGCTTCTGGGACTGGAAGTAATACCACCACCTCCGTGTGACTAGTAAGCAGAGTGTTAAATAGGTGGAATGCAGCGTCCACAGTACTGCTGGAACCTGAGCTTGCATCTCCTTGATACTGCCTAACTCAGAGCTAGCTGGGCTGTGTTTGATTTGGCCCTGCTGCTCGTGCCACAGGTGTGAATGTCCAGCAGTAGGGCTTGTGGTCCTGAAGGCCCCTTGGTATTGTTTGTGGCCTCATGCAAAGGAATTTATTTTTTTTTACCCCTTCTCCATTGCATGTGTGGCTTCATGTGGTTTTTGTTGCGGTTACATTTTTAATTTTTTTTTTTTTTTTCACTTGAAGTGCATTTTTGGCAGCCTCTGGTCCTTTAATGGGCTCTCGTGCTATCGGGCACCACAGCTATCCATACATTTAATGTGCTTTGTTATCTGGGTTACAGGATGGTGTTCACTTTCTTTGGGAGCAGGTCATACTTCAGAGTCTTATCTCTAGCTGCCCTTTCTCTGGAAAGGCACCGAGGACAGTGTTGTAATTTACTTTGCTACTTCTGCTAGCTGTAGGACTTTGGAGCCAAACCTGACTGGATGCGTCGCTCCCAGCATTGAGGTGTTGATGGTGAGGTTGTACATTAAAGAGCTGTGGGCTGATTTACGAAAAGCGTGCTTTTGGAGGCTGGGAGCAGATTTTTCTGGAGGGGCTGGTGAGCTGTGCTCCCTTGCCTGCTCCCCTTCTCCAGTGTTAGCCCCGGGCAGTGCCTGCAGCCCATGATACAAGCAGTGAGGTCTCTTCCCTTACCTTCTTTAGCCAACAGCTGCATTTGCCCTGTTTAATGCCATCCTCCATGGTGACTTATTCAGTGTATAATAACTTGTTTGAGGCATAACTTCCATGTTTGTCTAGTAGTCCCTTCATGCTGTACCTTGGACTGATCCACCAGTTTGTGGAGTGGAGAGTCCCAGTTACTCCTTAGCACTATTACTAGCTAGGCTTTTGATTCCTCGAATGTAGTTGTCCTGGTCTAATCTGAGTGTTCCCTGGTGAGCAGGGCCTACCTTGAAAATTAGTGAAAGCCCGCCACTCAACCAAACACTCGCAAAGGAAGCGTAGCAGGAACAAATCTCAAGTTACTCCGTTGCTTCTGCCAGCTGCCGTAAAAAGCTTTTCTAGACTCTCTTAGCAAGTGAACAGAAGGGATGTCACAGAGCTGTCAGGCGCAGGCTGTCAGCCTCGTCTTGCCACGTTCAGGAGCACATGACATGGCCAAGGCATTCCCGTATCAGAGTTGAGCTAAGGACAGGCCTCTCTATTGCCACTTCCAGCTGCAGCGGCTTCTTTCAGTAGCAGTGGGAGGTGCTGGGATGATTGAGTATTCTCCATAAAGGTGCTCTACTCAGGCATAGGAATGGCCATGAATACTGCAAACAGGGGTAACCAGTCTTGATAAATAATCGTTTTATGAGAGGCTATAGAGAGATGGTTATAGCTGAGGCCAACAACCAAGCCGTGTGGGAAGTATGGTGTCAAACAGCAAAAAAGAAAAGAAAATACAAACTTCACATATAGACACTGTTTCAGTTAAGATGACTCCCACTAGGAACTCGGTAGAAGAAATGCAACTGCTTTCAGTGAGAGCTGAGCAAGGCATCAGACTAGTTTTGAAAGAAAACTTGAACAGAAATGATTTGGAGTAGACAGGTCACTTGACTCCTGCAAGCCACTCTCCCTACAGAACTTGCTTCTTACCAATAAGGCACAAAAGCCAGGAGAAAGGAAATAATTCTTTAACTGACTGCAAGGAGGCATCAGCAGGCTGCGGGAAGGCACAGGGAATAGAGAACTGTCCAGACGATCTGGGGAGTCAGGATCTCTTTGAAGGGAAAGCCAATGTGATCAGTGTGAACTTTCTGGTTACAATATGTCATGGCCTTTCTTGGGTAGCAGGCTTGTTTCCAGCCTTGCTGTCTATCAAGCACATCATACTGTGTATATTTAATGCTGGCTTGTGCCTTTGGGTGTTTCTCAGATGGCAGAGCCCAAAGAATCCTCCTTTCTTCTGTTGAATACTAGGAAGGGACCTGGTTTCTCCTGTTTTTCCAGATTTATTTAGCTTCCAGTGGTTCAGGTCTGTCAGTAGAATCACCTTGGCAGTGAATCCCAGCAATGGCAATATTTTAAGCCCTGTAGTTCACAGCTTGTTTTTAGTGAAAGTCCTGTCCACTTGTACTCTGTTTCAAGAGACACATAGTAGAGAAAGTTTAGACAGAGGCCTGTCCTCCTGCCTACATCCTTTTGCAAGTGGGAGCATGATGGCTGCAATTAGTTAGTACCAGGGTCTTCATGGGTTAAAACAAAACTTAATGTCTCAAGTCAAGCTCTGGCAAGGTCTGGGACAGTCCCCACAGATGGTACCAGATAGCTGGAAGTGCTCTCACGTTGCTGGGTGTATTACAGGAGGTTGGGAGCAGCTTGTGGGGCTGGGTGCACTGCTTGTGCTGTATCTTTGTGCTGTCCCAGAGACAGGATCAGACAAATGTGGCTGTGGCTCCCCAAAGCCTTCGTCCTTGCCTGGGACACAGATTATAAGAGAATTCTGTGGAACAGGGGAGGAAGGGAGAAGATTGATGCTTTCCTAATCCTGTGAATTAGTCATGATGGACTAGAAGTTCCCTGAGAACCTTTCAGTAAGGACCCTGATCAGTAGGTCATTCCTCCAGGTTTGTTGTGGTCTGTCTTCAGCTCTCTCTGCCTTTGAGATTTGTACCTGAACATGGACTTTGGTCGCTCCATTCAACAGGAAGAATAGAAAGCTAGTTTTCTGATGGCTTTTTGCTTCATATTTGCTGCTGCTTCCCATCATTATTGGCAGTAAAGTGGCATGGGGTGAAAATCAGCACTAATTTGGGAGCTTGATTGCCTGTGTAATAAGCTTCTCTGTTATTCTTTGGCAGGAGCAACAGCTAATACAATTACTTTTTTTTTTTTGCTGTCACTTGTGCATGGGCCATGTACCAGCGTCAAAGTTAATCCCTCAAAATTATGTTCCATTATAAATCTCTCTTTGCAGATGAAGTGGGTGCAATTAGGCAGAGAGGTCCAGAACCATTACAGGGAAAAAAAAAATAATATCAAGCTCTGAAGGACAAAAGCTGTGTGCCTGTGCATCATTAAGTGGTGCAGCATCTTGCCACTCACCTCCAGAATACAGAAGCTCCTTGGCCACAGTGTTCTTGGGGCTTGTTTGGCAGTGACAATATGTTCTGAGTTGAGCAAATTAAAGTTCCACTTTTTTGTAAGTACAAGTTGTAGGATCTTAGGAGTAATTTGAAGCTATTTGTGTCAGTTCACTCTCATTTCTTTTCTTCCAAGTACACACAGAATATTTAATGTTGTTATTCCTGCCTGAGCCCTGGGAAATCAGAAAAGATCATCAAGACCCTGGTAATAGGCTGACAAAATCCCCGGTGTATTTAATTAGAGATTATTCTTTTGATGTTTTGGTTGATTTTGATGCTTTGGTTGATTTTGATGCTTGTTGTTTTTTATCAGGTTACTCTTGGGTAACCTTCTGTATACTGAACAACTTTCCTGCTTTCCCCAATGTCAAAGACCCTCAAGGTTTAAATGGACTAGTGTGGTTAAATTACTTTCATTTTTTAAGTTTAGTATTAAATTCTTTTTGGCTAGGGAAAGCGTAAACACTGCCTCTACTGTAACATTCTGACTGGTCTGGGCAGGGCTGGACAATGACAGACTTTCTGCACCTGGTTTAGGAACCCAGCTTAAAACAGGTGCCTGCTGAAAAGTTCATTCCAGCCCCTTTCTTAATGGGGATGATTACAAGTGATGTAGCTCCTGGGGGTGGCTGTTGCTAGGTTTTGTTTTTTCTTTCTTTTTAGGAGTAAACCTTAAATTTATGAAACTAAGTTTTATTTCTGGTGGTGGGTGTTTTTTGGTTTGTTTTGGTTTTTATGGAACACAAGCTCTCTTTTCATCCCTGCCTTTTCCTTTGGGATGCTGAGCAAATGCTATTGTGTCTGCATTGAGAACGGCACGGGCTGTGCAGAGAAATTAAAAGTTTGTTCCAACCCAATGACTAGTAGAAGATTCTCCTATTAAAAGTCCCAGTAAAGATATGGAGTGTGCGTGGCTGCGTATATTGAGTTTTATCTACCTGTTTCTGAGTATAAAGCTTTAGAAATGTTGGAAATTCGTTCTCAAGCCATCATCTGACTAAACTTTATTCAGGTCAGACTTTTGTGATCAGTGATGGTGATAAGATTTTGCTTTACTTTCTGCTCACTGCTTGCAAACATCCTGAAAGGTTTCACTTTTGGAAATACATCATATTCAGTAGTTCAGTTTGACTTTGATAGATTTCAGATCTGCAGAAATTTCACATTAAATGTCTCTGCTTACATGGCAGTCAAACATGAGTTACAGTCACAAGGACAGGGCTGGGGTGAACAGGAGAGAAGCTACATCCTGGTTTTTTTAAGAAGGAGCTTAACATAGCAATATGGTTTGCCATGGAAGGCCGCTTTAGTTTGTTCAGGTCTGGCATGTTGAGCAAAGGGGGAAAACAACTTTATAAATGAGGACTGCCCACACACCAAATACTAGTTTTTTGCACATCAGTCGTTTGCCATCTTGTTAAATTCAACTGTCCTAAAGGTAAATCATAGAATCATTAAGGTTGGAAAAGCTCATCAATCCTACCATCAACACAAAGTTATCATGACCACTAAAGCATGTCCCAAAATGCCTACCTGGCATGCTGTTGGCTCTGTTCTATCCTCTCCCATGATGGGAGGAGAGGTGCATGCTCTTCTAACTTATGCAGCCTTCAGTGAGCTTGGGTCTCCCTCAGGCCTCTGTGTTCTCTGAACTGGGCAAGCAGTTGTCACTTATTTCTGATAGACCTGATTCTTCTTGAGAGTTCAGTGGCTGCTGACTCCAAAGAAGCCTCCTAGACTCCTCGTGTAGTGTTTGGCCAAGTACCAGGGGGAGTTTACAGCACTTGATTACAAGCTGCCTGTGGTGATGTTGTCCATATTTCCCATGGGTTTTCTCAAAGTGTATTCTCCAAACATGCTAAAATGTCTAAGAAAGGGGTCAGAGTGTTTGATAGGTTAGAGTAAAACAGGGCTGAGATCCCCACCCAGTTCTTTGTATTGTCAGGAACGAGTTATTGCATCATTCATCAGCTCCATGGGAGAAAAGCATAGGGAAACAAGCTGAGGTTTTTGTAGATGATAGAATCTCCAACTGTGGCGCTGAACCACGGAGTAAAACACAGACTAACAATGCACTGACGTCAAGCTGTCTCGATGTGACCAAGAGAATTTGTGTCTGTGAATACAAATACTGGAATAAATCACTAACTGGATTCTAACAACTATGGTGGTTTTGGCCCAGTTTCTGAACTGGGAGACAGACAATGCAACACAGCATCTCGTTTTCAAAGGTGCAACCAAGCATCAACAAGGTCCTACACGTGTTGGAGTCCACCCAAGGCAGAAGTCTTGACAACCTCCAGAACAATGAATTAGAGTTGATAGCTGATGCTGGAATATGGGCCACATTAACGACAGGAATGGTCTTCTCCTCCAAGCAGAGCAACTTCAGTCTGCTGTTTGGGGTGGCAGAGAGAGCTCATCCACTTCGCACACCAGACAGCTTGAGTGGTGAATAGCTGTCGTGCACAGAATCCGTTGTCTCTTGTGAGGGCTGTGACTGTGAAGTAGCTGACTTCTGAAAACAAGCTTTCTGCAGATACTTTTTCCCACCCGACAACAAAGGTCTTGTTTGGGAATGCTTTTTGGCTGCAGTCCTCATCACCCCCCTGGGAAAGGCGCTGTGCATTTGACTCGCACTCACCAAAGGAAAAAGGGAAAGTAACACAGCTGTAGTGATTTACTATGAAGTTTTGAGGCTAATTGCCTCATATGTTTAATTAATAACTGACACATTCTGTCCCTCAAAGAGCTTGGAGAACTTCCATCTGGACCCCTAGTGATTATAGCCTGGAAGCCATCCCTGTAATTAAGGAGCGGGCTACAGGAGGCCTGTTCCCATTATGGGCAATCATTGTGTTTGCTACTTTTTCCCTCCTTTCTTACGAAAGGGCTGAAAGAATAGGGCTCGAAGACTAATCCGACAGAACCCCCTCCCTGAGGAGGTGCTTTGTGCTCCCTCACAGTAGATGAGTGGTGGGGTTCTGTTGTGGTGCCAGCACGCTCTATTTCAACAGGCTGGTGGGAGGCAGGGTCTCCAAACAGCAAAATGCCTCTGACACCAAATGGAAATGTTGGTTGGTCAATATTATTTGCCAATGCAAGAAGCAGATTTTTTATTTTTTTTTTTTCAAAGAACTGGGCAACTGAGTATTTCTACTGTGACTTCTCTTATCTCTCCCTCCCGACTTCAGACTTTGAGGAGGTTTGACAGCTGCTCATCTGCAAAGTCTCTGCCTGGCTCTGGAGCCCTCAGAGCAGAGGATGCTGTGTCTTTAAGCCTTCCATACAGTGCTGAAATGTTATGACAGAGCATCTCACAGGGGGATGCGGTTTCCATGGCAACCCCACACTGTAAGATAAGCAAACTGGATTTTTTTTTTATTTTTTTTTTTTTCCCTGAGAGGTTCAAGAGCAAGGAAGGAATGAGGCGATCTGTCAGCAGGCGAGACTTGAAAAGAGGAAACCATGTCCATTAATCCTGTAGCCCTGGCTGCTTTGTGTTTTAATTAGTGAATGTTACTATGGCAGAGAGCACAGGCACCTCACCCTGTTGTGGGGTTTTTGAGGGCTTTTTTCATTTGTTTCGCTTTTTATATCACCAATTAAAAAAAAAAAACACCCCAAAATTAAAAAAGGGAGATGGGGAAAGAAGCTTTACTGGGGCATTTAATGAAGGTCTGAAATAAAGAGCCTCAGGATCTGTGTTTCAGAGCTTGTATCCCAAGCTGGTGATGGGAGCACAGCTTGTTCTGTGGGAATAAGTCTGCCATTCTCACACTGAGATTACATCTTAAATTTATTTTGCCTGTCTTGCCACTGCTGTTCAGCAGGAATGAAACTCCCCCCATACCCTTGTGTCCTACTCGTGTACCCAAGGCAACGTGAAGCAAATCAGGGGAGTTGGGACTTGCTCTTGTCCTCCCCAGCCTGCCCAGAGGCCTGACATGTTGCAGAGCTGTTCTGCCTTCCCCTGCCATTGTTTTGGGGTGGCTGGCACCTTTGGGCTCAGTAGTTACCCTTACAGGAGCAATCCAACAGTACTAGCACTTGTGAGAATGCAGGACACTGCGTGTACTGAGAGAGGCAAGAACGTACCAAAGAGGAGGGGTGATGCTTCAGCCAAGCTCCTACCCAAGCTGAGATGGCATCTTAGAGAATCTCTTGGTAGCAGCTAGTGCACCAGCTGGGTAGGAAACTGCGCTGGTCTCGTCAGTGTGCTGTGTGTAGGAGTTTATTATGGAAAATATTTTGACAACCTTTATTATGTTCAAATGCTTCTATGTGTCACCAGAAAGTTAGAGTTAAAGTAAATGTTATCCCAACAGCAGTCTTGTCTGCATGGTTTCCCTGTCCACCCTATGTGGAGTACTGCCTGCTCCTTCGCAGGGGATTAAAGACTGCTGTAAATCTTCAAGTGGAATGAAAAGAAAATTATTCTAATCCTTTGAGAAAGGAATATACCAGAGGCATTCTTCAAGACTATTCCTATAAGCAGCAGTATCTTAGCCTATTTTTCAGGGGCTGGTGCTTACAAGGAATTGTCGTAAATGTAGTTCCTCTTAATTCCTGCCAGTGTCTTCTTCAGTGCCCTTCTGTCGTGACTTGTCTCTTTTAGGGTGGTTTGGTTTAGTTTGTTGGTTTTTTTTCTCACAGTTAGAGCGCAAAGTGGAAATGTTGTAGTAGGCCTGCACTCCTCTTCTAGTCTGAATTTTTTCCACAGTGCATGGGATGGAGAATCGAGTTTTCTGTTCCTGTACTAGGTATAAGGGTTTTTTAAGGGAGAAGGGAGATATCTGTGTCCATTTCACCCCCCTCAAATACTGCATTTGTTTGATCCTGCCTCTTTGCTCATGCCCAGCTCTACCATTAGCTTTTCTGGGGATTTCACAATTCTTGAGCCCAGCAGGTAACATGAGTTGCTGTTCTTTATCAGGTACATAGAAGAGTTTGAGGATTTCCTTCCCCGTGCAGGTTTTGCCACAGTGTTCTCTCCCGTTTCTCTCCTCTTCTGCCCAGGACAAGACAGTACATTGCATAAGCCAGGGGATAAGTTTCATAGCTAAATACTGATGTTCTGCTAAGAGCATTTTTAGTCATCATTCGAGTGTCTTACAAATGGAAGAGTATCAGTAGAAAGGTTTGAAAGTCATCAGGAGCAAGGCGGTGCTTGTGCTACCATACCTCACAGTTGAGAAATTTGAGGCTTGCACTCTCTCTGTAGAAGTTGTGCTTTTACTGCCTTGACATGCCTTTGTTAGCAGTGCTTCTGGGATTCTGAGACAAAATCTGACCAACCAAGGAATACAAGATGGAAGACTGTTCTGGTAACACATGTTTCTGCCTGTGGGAGCTCTTCCACTGGGTTCCGTTTGGACAGCTTCCATTCTTTTGCACCCTCCTTCACCCACCCTGGGTTTCAGCTGGTGGGATTTGTAACCCTGCTTGCAGCAGGGCAGGGGCTTTATCTCCAGATGGGAAGAAGCAGCCCAGAGAGGTGACCTGCCCAAGTAATTTGTGAGATCTGTGGTAAAGCAGGGCTTGAAACAGTGTGTCTCAACAGGATCCACTTTTTCCCACAAGGCACTGAACTCTTCCTCTGTCTGCACTAACATAAACATCATGTCCTAATGCAGATCAGCAAGAGCTAATATTGCAGGAAAGGGAAACCCTCTGGTCTTGAGGTACTGCAAGCTGACTCTTGCAGAGCTGAGATCTCTCCCTTTCCGTTTGAGGCCGCTGTAGTTAGAATTTCTTTCAAGTGAGTCCAAGCTCTTGAAAGAGAGTTAAGCAGTTTGAAGAGGGCCAAACAAGCCTCAGAACCGCTGTTCTGGTCTTGAGTCCTTCCTCCTGAAAATCACATTCTCCTATGGGGTGCAGTCAATGCAGCAGGAATAGCTGTCAGCAAAGCGTGAAGTCAGGGGCCAAACACGTGTTGTACCTGGTGTGGGAATTCGGGGCTAGGGCAGCGTGGTATTTAGCCTCTTCTTAAGCCAGCCACCAAATGCTGTAAACTGTGATGACAACAACTAGTGCCAGAGCCTCACCACTCTCCCAGTGAGGAGTTTCTTCCTAATATCAAATCTAAATCTGTCCTTTTCCAGTTTGGAACCATTACGCCTTGTCCCGTCACTACACATCGAGTGGTGCTGAACTCTCGCCTGTTGCTTGGGTTTGTTGTCCCTCGAGGTACTACCAGCTCTGAATCCTTGCCAAGCAAAATTAGTCCACCTGCTTCTGGACTCTAAGCATCTAGTCACCCAAACCCAGCAGAGCTTTGTTTAAAGAACAGCAATAATTGCAGTGCCATGCTGACTCTCAGCAAGTGTGAACGGTGTTCACGTTGCAGGGTGAATTAGGGACTGCCCAGGAGCAGCTGCATGCCTTGTTTGGCCTGTTTCTCACAGGAGGGACTGCTTAATCTTTCAGCAAGCAGGAAGACTCTCCTGTGTCTGCCCTGGCCTTCTGGGCTAAATTTGATGTCCCTGAGCTTAGGCTGGAAAGGAGCAGCTGGAAGGGATAAGGCTATGCTCCAGTTGGGATTTCCAGAAGGCCGGTGCTCCACAGCTAAAGCGAGATGCTTTAACTGAGCATTCGCTGACTCACCACATCATGTGGTATCTTTCCCACACCATTTTTAACCTCCACCTCTTTTCCTGGAGGTAATGAATTACTTGTGCATCTGAGTAGTTTATTCTTAGATAATTTTTTTAGGCATTGCTGTTTCACACTACTTTTCCTGGTCTATCAGTTGTGCCCAGCACCCAGGCGGTAGGTGAATTTCTGACCATAAAGACAGCAAAATGCAAAGACTTATAAACCAACTAATGTCACTCATCCAAAATCCTCCCTTTCCTCACCTGCTTGCCGACTAAACTTCCTTAAGCAATCCCTTCAGGAAGAAAAATGCAGGTCATTGGGTTCTGAAACTCTCCTTACCTTGTGTTGGTGATCCTGAACCAAGTCTGCGCATCTGTGTTGCATGAATCTGTGGGCAGCCAGATGCATCTGAGAGCTCCAGTTCTGCCCGGGGCTCATAAAAGCTTTGCAGCGAGAAAACGCACAGAGGATGCCATGATCCTGGAGTTGTAAGGGAGGATGAAGCAAAATTGTCTTTCATTTGTATTTAAGTTGCTGGTTCAGCACAGACCATGCTGGTGCATCCTGTTTACATTCAGTGCTGCCTTAAGACATCCAGTGTGATTTAAGAACACTGGAACTGTGAGTGCTTCAAGTATAAAATTTTTTCATACTCTTGTCTACAAAATAATCCTTGGGTCTGGAGCTTGCCAGTTTGCAGTAACTTCAAGGCTTTTCCTAGTATGCAGAGTTTTTTGAAAAAGAAAAAATGGCTGGGAGCTGTATTTACATTCTACAAGTCCTAATAATAAAATAGCATTAATTGCTTTTAAACCTCTCCAAGCAATTTCCCGCAAAACTTGCCTGTCCAAAACTGTTCGTTGAAGCATGTGTGAGTGTGTTTATGCTCTTTAACAAAATCCTGAAGAAATATTTTGGTGCTATGACAAGCCAGGACCGCAGATTAAATTAGACAAAAAAAACTAGGTCAATAAGTTTCATGACATAAATGAAAGGTGCTGTGGAAAAAAACAGAAAGAGGAGCTGGTGTTCCATCTGGATAAGGCCTCACCATGAAAACACAAACCACAAATGAGTTTATTATTGAAGCCATGTACATCAAAGCCAAGTTGACTGAGAAACTCGCTGGTCTAACCTACGGTTGTTGTCTTTGCTGTTATTAAATGTCATGTGGTGGTATGCAGCTAGGAGACCAGGATAGTTTTCCCATCTAGAGTTTTATAAATCTGATGAAAGTGGTCTTGACTTTGCAAACTCCTTGATCTTTGCATTAAGCCTGTATGACTTAAGTGAGCCACAGACCTCGGGCTGGCCTTGGGCTGGTGTGACTTTCACTCTTACTGGGTCATGGTCCAGAGCCACAGAAAGTGGGAAGGCACCAGCTTGGGAAGGAAATGACCTTGGGGTCTTTGGCTTGAAGATTAGAGGAGGGGGGGGGGGGGGGGGCAATATTTCTCTAAGGCGTTGGCTTTTGACCATTCCGGTTGATGTTATTTTTAGGGGGGAAAAGTCTTTCTTCAGAAAGAACCGAGACCAAATATATGTCCATTGTCTTCTAACTTGTGTGAGACCTCTTTGAGGAAAGCTAATATTCTGGAGGGTAAAAAAAAAAATCCACAGTTGTTTTTGGAACCGATCTTGATATTTCTTGCTGCTAAGACCTGGCTAGAGCCGGGATAAAGTTTTTAAATTGAGAAAAAATCAGAGACCTTTCTTCTCACGAGATCTGTTCAACTCTAATTT
Source organism: Actenoides hombroni (assembly GCA_024336885.1). NCBI lineage: Eukaryota > Metazoa > Chordata > Aves > Coraciiformes > Alcedinidae > Actenoides > Actenoides hombroni. The sequence goes on from WUAM01000311.1 coordinate 1,309,819, forward strand.
CTGTTTCTGTGGGAGGTGGAAGGAGGAAGGGGACCTGCCCAGTTTCATGCACATTCATTGATTACAATGTTGTGCTCAGCTCATCCCAGACCTCTAAAATCATTGTAAGTAATTGACTTAAAGTCGGCATTTGTCATACTTAGTTAGCCTAGATCTAATTGTTCTTTCTAGAATTGTTTGCTGAATTGCTTGTCATGTCTAACCTTACTGGCCCTGTTAACTTCTTATCCCCATTTGACAAATCTAGTCTCCATCTTTCCTTTTTCAAGGAGAGAGACAGCATTCTTACAGGCTTCTTGTTTGTTACTTCATGTGCAGTGAGGCAGCAGTTGTCCCAGAAGCCTTCAGGAGGATGCTTGCAGCTGCTGGAGAAGATATGAATGGGTTTCAGGTTTAATGGGCATGAAAAGTAGGGTTTCTTGTCAGGGTGGTTTGCTCGTTTACTCAGTTTTCTCTGTTGTAGGGGCTTAAATTTTGCCATTTTAAAAACTGAGTCTGCTGAAGTTAACAGCTGTCAGCAGTCAGAGATTGCCACAACAAGCCTAGGGCAAAGGGTGTAGATAGTGTTTTGTGCCTTCTGCAACTCGTGCCCTGGTGTCTTGCTTGAGCTGCTTTCCCCTAAGCTTATAAAATCACTCTTGGCTCTAGTTATTTTCTGAGACCATGACTGAACCACTTTACAGGAAAACACTTAGAGTGCCGGTGCCGGAGTTGCACACTGGGGACCTGATTTTCCCCTCCCTCGTAAACCAAGAGTGACACCACCAAAGCAAATGGAGTCACAGGGTTGTGAAACTGCAGTCTGCAAGCAGAAAATCCAGCTTCTATCATATTCTCCTTGAAGGCTATCTTTACTGTGGAGAGCTTTCATGCAGAGGAGGGCAGTGGGAGATATCCTCTCTGGGCTTGCGTATCCCTTGCTTTGGGGATTTCAGGGAGTTTGCAGGGACACGCTGAAGAGCCACAATGTCTGGCACAACTGGGAGAAGCCAGATCTGCCCCCTGCCGCCCCTCCGCTGTGTGTCTGCATGTGTAATTTCACATAACTCATGTCTCAGATGCATAACACCGTTGTTTGCCACCCTGGCTCCCAGTGTGCTGGGTACAACTTGGTGAGATGGAGGATTTTTTGTTACCCTCAGGTGGGGAGGGGACCCTTTCTCTGCACAAGGCCTTGGTGCGAGGCAAGGTGCACCTTCTCTCATGCCAGGCACCATGACCGGTACATTTAACTTTTTCTGTGCTTCAGTCTATTCAGAAAGGCCGGGAGTTGGTTATTTGTTGATTGACTTGAATTTCAAAAGGGATGTTTGCTCGGATGTGAGCATTTCCCCAACGTCCCTTATTGACAGTGGGGCTCTGCGTCATATCTGGGGCTCGAGGAGGCCCGGCCGATGGCCCTCAGCCCTTTCCTCCCTCCTGGTGCTCAGCTGTCCGGTGACTGTGCGTGTCCAGAATACCCAAATGTAAACCATAAATCACAATCTGAACATAACCCCCTTATCGTTAAGGCCTCCAGGCCTTAAATTTGGCTCCGGCGCTGGGCTGCTGACTCTGCTGGTGGCTGCCCCTGACTCCCAGCTGCAGCTGAATGACGATGGTTCCCTGGCTGCTTTGCCTATGCAAAGCACGGGGGTGTCCTCAGCAGCTGCCTTCGAGTCAAGAGCTGGAGGTCAGACTGTCCATCACTGAACAGCCTTGTATTTTGGGGGTACTTGAGGGTTTGTTTTGGAAACAAGATGGAATCCCTGAAATAGAAGGCTCCTGGTTTTTGGTTTTTGGTTTTGGTTTGGGTTTTTTTTTTTTGTGGAGGAGAGATTTGTACCTGTACAACAGTTACAGACAGGTGGTTTTTGGCGGCATGTTTTCCTTTCACATGGTTATGATTTTGACCAGGTTCACAGCTGCTATTTGTAATCCTCTTCTCAATAGGCTAAAGCACTTCAAGATTTCAGGACCTGCTGCCTTTTTCTGTTTTCCTGTGTTTCTTTTCCTCCCCAGCCACCTCCTGTTGTCTCTGCGCCATGCTGGATGAGCCCAGTTGCTCCTACCTGCACCTGGTTGTTGCATGTTCCCAGCACAAAAGCCTATCTGCAGACCAGCCCTGAAGAGAACAAGCTATAGGTGATGAAAAGAGATGGAGATGTTGTGCTGGGTGACTAGCCTGGGTTGCTGAGAAAACACCTACCTTTGGTTAAGAATGCAAAGTCCTATTTAGAGCTTATTCCTCCATCTTGTGTTGAGGATTTTATGAGTTTAGAGGAGTTTGTGTGCCTGCTGAAGTTTGAAGAGATGGTAGTTTTGTTCTGGAAACACGGTATTCTTTTTCTGAAGGCAGTGTAGACAATATGCAGTACTTGGATCTACATTTTTGAGGTCTGTATTTCTTAACAGAAATTGCTTGCTCTTGCTTGCTGCTGTTGCTGCTGGACTAGGAAGACAAATTAAAGCAAGACTAGCCCACTACAGTTGCAGTGTGAGGAAATGAGAAGACCTTCCTTGAGACCAAATGCTCAGTCAAGAAGCATTTGCCATCACTGCCAAATGGGATTTATTTGTAAAGTCCCAGATAGAGGCCAGCAGGGTCTGGAACTGAACAAAAGGAGGAGGTACCATAACTATAAACTCAGATTCAACATATTCACTACTAATCTTCTTTTACCTACATAATATGGAGGTTATTAACCTGACTGCAAAAGGACCTACTGGGGAGTTAAGTGTCACGTGGAGGAGATTATTACATTTTGAAAAGAACTTGTGCTGGTGACTGTAACATAATAAATGTATTAGGTACCTCTTTAGATCTTCTTGAAGTGGTACAGAAGCATCGATCACCTGGTGTGATGGGAGTTGGGGAGCTCAGTTTTGATGTTTTAATCCCAAGTCAGAAATGAGAGCTCAGAGTTGTTAATGAAAAGAGCACATACATTTATTATTATTATTCCATTTTCTGTCTAAAAGAGACCAAGAGGGAGTTGGTGCAGAGGAGTGAGAAATATATCATTAGCATCTTCACATTTGCACTGCAGATTAATCAGGGGAAATGAAGCTGGTAGTTTTAAGCCTCTTGCATATTTGCTAGGTGAACTTTTTAACTTGATCCCTCCTTTTACTTTTTTTCTAACCAAAAAGCTTTCCACTTTGGGATTTAAAAGGTCACAAGGTTAAGCAGAAATCCGAAGCTGATTTACTGTATAAGTACCCTTAGCAGGCATTTTGGCCAATGCTGTATGAAATTTATTTTAACGTTTATTCTTTTTGCTTCCACTGAGCCTGTGAAGAGATGTGATTTTTTGTTTGTTTGTTTGTTTGCTTTTGGTTTTTGGGGTTTTTTTAAATGCCTGCCTCACTTGCTTCGTGCTTGCTTTGCTGACCCTCACAAGATTCTCAGTGCGAGGATGTTTTCCTGATTGTTTCCAAGTAAATGTCCAGCTCTGGAGGGGCTGGGGGTGGCAATTCTGTTATTATTTTATGCTGACCTTAATATTCTCATTTTGTTTCTCCTGGTCGATACCTACCAGGGACATGCTGTGGCTGTCAGGAGCGGATGGCAGACCTGAGGGAGAGGTGAACGATGGCCGTTGCAATTACAGCGTGGAGCCAAGGGCTCCCGCTGCAGGGGCTGTGTCAGGTATTTAGAAATGCATCTGTAGCAGAGACGAAACTGAGATCCCGGCTGCTTATGAGCGCTAGAGATTCCCCAACACGTGTTGCAACAGCACACGCCTTAGCCGGAGAAGCCAAGATAATTAGTCTGCCTGCCTGCGTTCCTCCTGCAGCCTCAATTAATTATGAGGCCGTCTTTAACTTTTGGTCCAAACCGTTCTGTTGTGGTGTTCTTGGATGTTAACCAGCTGCCACCTACTGCTCCCATTGATCCTTTATAAATACTGTATGCAGGGCTTGAAAGCAAGGGCTCCTCCTTGGGAGCACAAGCTCGGCTCCCGCTGAGCTCCTGGTCTAAGAAAAGGATGACACAATCCTGACGGTGCTTGTAGTGAATACAAATTCTACAGCAAGCCAATGCCTTCGTCTGCTGCAAGGGGAAGGCTCTTGCCTCCAGCATTTCATCCCTTATCAGCTGAAATATGGACACAGGCCAGCAAAGAGACACGTCAGCAGACTCAGAGGGAAGAGCTGAAACGCATCAAACAGCAGCAGTATCCTGGGCAAGACTGACAGGGAAAGGAGCTTGTGTCTTTTATTAGGCCTATTGATATTGCTGCAGGAGATAACCTTTTAAACATGCAAATGTAGTTTCTTGTGTCTGAAATAGAAGCATCAGCCTTTGAGACTAAATAAATACATGTTGAGAACACTTTCCCTGAGTTTAGCAAAGTTATGTTAATCTCTCAGACCATCTGTTGGAGAAAATGTTGTGAAGCTGGGTTGGGTTAGGTTAGGGGTATGTTGGTGAGAGAAGAGATAATAAAGTTGCTTGTCTCCTTAGGACAGTGTCAATGAACCCCATGATAGAACAAGAGGAAATGGCCTCAAATTGTGCCAGGTGAGGTTTAGGTTGGACATGAGGAAAAATATCTTCCCCACAAGGGTTGTCAAGGCCTTGCCCAGGCTGCCCAGGGCAGTGGTGGAGTCCCCATCCCTGGAGGGGTTTCAAAGCTGTGGAGATGCAGTGCTGAGGTTCCTAAAGGCCAGCTGGCTAAGCTTTTCAGCCTGACAACATCTTTTCTCCTTTCACACTGTGAAAGGTTGAAAAATAGTCTGGGTGTCATTCTGACACTGGCGTTTCTTCAGGAGGAGCTGTCTGTTTGTTTAACTGAAGCCCTAAAGGAGGTGCCTGTTGTCCTAGGATTTCCTTTGCCTAGTGACCCAAACAGGAGAAGAGAGTGTCCAGGGAAGAGACATGACAGAAGCATGGCTGAGCGCTGGCAGAAATGTGATTAATCTTGACTAGACAACCGTGCCAGAGCCACTGCCAAATGGTTTGACTCTGCACTCAACGTGTAGTGTATTTGCGATCACTCTCCTGTCCTCTTCAATTGCCTTCTCTCAATTCCAAAGACATTTGTCTTGTCTGACTGCATCATCGTACCATACTGATGTGCTAACACAAGTTATGATCTACCCTTGTTACAGCATTTGCTGCCAGTGAATCTTGTGCAGTCCAGGAGAGGTGCAATTTCAGGGCAAAGCAGGATTTAGCAAAAAGTGCCCATCTGTGTAGGCTGCCCTGCTGCTCTTTGGAAGCTGTCGAGTTACACCTTAGAGTAAGAACTCTGGGGAGGGTTGTTCTACAAGGGCTTGTAGTCATAGGACAAGGGGTAATGGCTTCAGACTGGAAGAGAGGAAATTGAGATTAGAAATTAGGAAGAAGTTCTTTTCTGTGAGGATGGTGAGACACTGGCACAGCTTGCCCAGGGAAGCTGTGGATGCTCCATCACTGGATGTGTTCAAGGCCAGGTTGGATGGGCCTTTGAGCAACCTGGTGTAGTGGGAGGTGTCCCTGCCCATGGCAGGGGTGTTGGAACTAGATGATCTTTAAGGTCCCTTCTTTTTCCAACTGTCGCATCCATCTTGGGATCCCTGTTCTGCAGCTCTCAGAGAGCTCTTAGGGATTCTTGGAAAAATCTATCTCCAGGAAGGTTTTTATTTTCAATTGGACAACAGTAGCAAATCAGGTGCTTTAAATTTTTAAAGGACTTGAGAGAGTTGTGCTGCATTGAATCGAAGGTGTCACTGATTTGCAAATCAAGAGAATTAAATTACCATCTGGTATGACCCTCTGCAGGACCAAGACTGAATAATGACATTAGTACATTGAAGGACATGTTCACTGACGTCAGGCTTTGCTCAGAGTTGGTGAGAGCAAATCAGACTTCTTAGCCCTCACGTTTCATCCTCGTGCTTCCATTGCTCACTAATGGCTTATGCCTTGGGGATGGAGCAGCAGAATTATAACTGGAAATATTCTTCTAACGCACCTGATCAGTTACAGAATGTAATACAAGAAAGAAAATGCCTTTTCAACCCCTGGTATAATTACCTCTGTCTCTTCATGATGAATCATAAACATTCTTGTGATTGCTACATTATAATTTGTAGCAGTTTAAAAATATAATTTCCTATGTAAGTTCTTCCATTGACAAATTGTCCATAAATAGCTTATTGACTTCTCAATTGCATGAGTTATTTGAAATTACTCATAGCTTGTTTCTTGGTTTGTGGCTTGTTTACAAGCAATTCCTTTTCAGTATTCAGTGGCTGGTATTTCAAGCGTTCAGCTTCCAGCTGCACAATTCAGTTTGTATTTTGACATATAGGTCACACAATAGTGTTTCTGTTCCTTGACTAAATGCATGTAATTCACAGGGTCTCGCTTCTTGCACGAACATTTGCACTGAATTACAGAATTCTTACTCCGCAGCTATTCTGTAACATTTGTTTAAAAAGGATTGTTTCAGTTTCTGCTGCTTATCTTATTTACAAGAGAATTTATGGAAATACTCAGTGGACATTGCCATAAATGAACAAATTTGCTGTAAAGCTTCAGCTATGAGCTCAGCTGCGTATACATTACTTTAACTGTGTTTGCCCATCTTCTTGCTATGATATTAAAATATTCATCTTTATAATACTTACTTTCCCCCCTATGTGAGATTAAGCAATTGCTTGAAAAAGGTCTACATAGGTATTTTTAACAGTTATAAGCATTTCCTGTGGAAACTGCATGTAGTGACCCCTATCCTCAGAGCTGCCTGCCCCCTGCCATCTGGTTTTAAAAGATTTTGCTTGTTCTGTGTTCCTAGAACCACACAGTTCTGTTTTAAACTCTGGTACCATGAATATAAAATCAATAGGTAAGTAAAATCCAGTGCTCAAACTGGACTAGCCAAAGCCATTAAATGAGCAGTAGCCACAATTCTAAGCCCCAGGCTCTGCTTGATGGTCTCACAGATCCCTTTCTCCCCCCATGTCCCCAGCTCCAGAGAGAGAATATGAAAGATTGCAAGTGTAGGACACTTCTGTCCAAGGCCTGGATTGCAAAGCCACACAGAGAGCACGTTGGAAATTCTTTTACACATTTCTAAAATACCAGTGAGAGGCATGCTCACTTGCTGTTCAGAGATAAGGGAAAACTGCCCTTGAAGAACTCAAGGGTCCAAAATATGACATTTCCTTTCTTGTTTCTTGGCACATGGGCCATTTTAAAAACAAATTTTTTTTTTTTTTTTCCTTTGCGTATTCCAGTAAGCACAGTGTGAGGCATTGTGTGGGTCTGGCCGCTCTGGATTCTGTTTGCTGTGGCTGCCTACAGCTCTCGCTGGTCCCTGGGGCTCAGGAGGGTGTTTATTACAAGTGAATGTTTAATGTCTTCCTTGTAGAGCTACTTGTCTGGCCTGGATTTTCTGGTTGCAGAGCTCTGGAAACAGCCTCTGGGAAGATGGTCTGGGTGAGTTCTGCTTCAGGCCAAGGCAAACCCATCCAAGGGATGCCTTTTGCTCTAGGGCCTGAGTTCACCTGGAGGGTGATGCAGGAGGATGGAGGAGTCCAGTGCATACTGCAAGGGGATTTGATTTTGGGAGAGAACAGCCAGTGAATTCAAGGGTGTGAATGTGAATTGCTAACTAACTCTGCTGGGCATGCCTTAGATGGTATAGAATAAGATGTCCTGGGTTCTGTTCGGGTAATTATCGCCAGGAGCTGCTGGCCCAAGCAGTTGGGAGAGGCCACAACTGGGATAAACAACTGAACCAGCCAATGAGATAGTTGATACCACACTGAGTCATGCCCCTATATAAGGGGAGGGCTGGGCTGGGGCAGTGTTGCCTGTTTTCAGCTCGCTTTGGTGTGTAGCCCTCAGTGCAGCTGGAGCTGTGAAAGTGGTGTCTCGGGCACAGGTAGAGCCTATCACTCGCTTTGTCTATCATTTCATTAGTACTGTTGCTTTCTTCTCTCTTTGTGTTATTTTATTAAACCATTCTTATCTCAACCGCTGGGGTCTCACCTTTTTTATTCCTCTTGATTCTCCTTCCCATCCCACGGGAGGGGGATGGAAGAAGCGGTGGGAGAGCAGCTGCCAGTGTTTAGCTGCTGGCAGAGGCTAAACCACAAACGATGTCTGTATTGCTCAGGCGGAGAAAAAGTTGCATTTTGGCTTCTACATGATCAGGCTCCAAAAGCAGAATAGACAGTAACATCAGCAGGTGCAATATTTTGTAAACACTCTTAAAATTATGGGGTAGGGAGCAAGGCAGAAGTCCCGCTGTTTATTTCAGCCATGTCTCAAAGTTATGGGAATGGGTCAGGTTTTTGGTTTGTTTTTTGGAGGATTTTTTTCTTCACTTGAAGCACTACCGAAGGGCCAGGTTTTTCAAAACAGCTAAGACTTTCTTGCCTGAGGAGTCTTGGGTACTCAGCATGAAACATTTGTGTATATATTAAAATGATATTTAGTCCCCAAACTACTGCCCACTTCTGGAACCTTTGTCCTTCCCAATGAAGCTTCTCAATCCAGTTTGTGATCTGGTTGGGCAGACACAGTTTTACCCTCAGTTTCAGTAGAATTGTTGTTTCCCTCGACTCTCCCTCCTCCTCCTCCTCCTCCTCCTCTCTTCATCAGGCTCCGAAGTGCTCCTTCACGGAGTCCTCTGACTATAATACAGTGATTTTACAACAGAAAACATTGCCTCACACTTTAATAATGGGGAAAGCGAGGAAGAAACATTCCTTTGCTGATGCCTTGTTACGGTGAACCAAAGAGCTTGCTTCCTGCAGCTTTCAGAGGGATTGGCATCCCGTTTCTCTAGGTCTGAGACATCCTTTGGGAGCTGCCTTCATTCGGCACTGGTGCAGACTTAGCAGAGAGTATTTTGTTCTGCCTGTGGCCTATAATAACCTGTCCCTGAACTGAACTGAGTCTTCAGAAGCACCGTCATGAGTATTGCTGGTATTTTACCAGCAAGAAAGAAATAGCTGCCTTCTCCCTGGTGAGTCCATTCTGGTGTACTATTGTGGCTGGATGCTCCACAGTACAAAATGTCTTTAAGGTGCTTGTACAACCGAGCCTTAGTGAAGGAAAAAAGTACCCCATCTCTCTGTTTCTACCACGTGCTGGAATTGCTGATACATTTACTGGTAGCCATGTTTCTTTTGGATGGTTGAAACGTTTTGACCATTGTTACATTTCATTCCAGAAGAAAATGTGTTAGATTTGCTCTTTTCCTGCAGGATTTGTGAGCAGAAGTAATTTTCAGTTTTAATTTTTTCTTGAACATACAGGGAGTAGAAGATAGAAAGTAAAACGTAGCTCTTATACCACAATACTCTATTTTTATTCTCTGGGAGAAGAAAAGAGCGGATATATTCCTTTGCCTGATGCTAACTTGGAGTTCTTCCTTATCTCCTGCTGCTGTTTGTTTGGCCGACTCTTTGCAATCTTCATCCCTTCCAGTTACCAGCTTTCTGCGATGAATAGGTGCCATTCTATCATGCAGACAGAGTAAACCTTCTTGAGGCCTTTTAAGATTTATGTAGTTAATAGTATTTACATTCTGGCATCTGGTTCTTGGTACTTGAACATCTAGTAGATATTTCTGTAGGGCTTAGCTCTTAATTTCTTACAGTTTCTTCCCATGAACAGCCCTACTGCACAATGGCAATAGAATTTCCAGCCAAGTCAAACTGTATTTCCATGTGTGGTAGGTGTCTTTGCTGGCTTGCATGTTCCAGCAAAATTGTCGCGCTGATAATCCTTAAAGCTGCTCTAATTTGCCTGACTTAGGAGTTGTATTTGCACTGTACCCTTCTGTGGTAGCATTTATTCAGAGGTTAAATTCAGTAATTAGCAAAAATCAAAGCTTTATTGAGGTTTATTTGCACCTACGTCCCTTAAATTCCATGAAGAAGGCAGTAAAGAGCAGCAGACGGTTGGACACTGAGGGGTAGAGGTCAGGGTGATGGAGCATGTGGGCAAGGAGACCTGACCTGCTCAGTGGGGGAAGTAATGAAGGACATGAGAGGAAAGCGTGGTTTCCACTGTGTCCTGGAAAATCGTCTTCCTTTTCTCTTTGTGCTTAGCAATCTGTTTTCATGTGCTGATCACAAGACTCATTAGTCCAAAGGGCAGAGCCATGTGCCAGATGTTTGGAACATGATGAAAATGCCAAGACACATGGTATGTAATAGCTTTGTTACTGTGGTCAGGAGGTTCTAGGTGGTGTTGCAGGCACTGGAATGGAATTTTGCAAGCTTTCAGTCTTCATTTTGAGAGGATAACAGAACATCACTGCATGTCCTGTTGTATAACTGGCTGTGGCTTTCTCCTTGGCCTTTACCATTTGATTATTGGGTCTTGTGTGCTTTTTCTTCTTGAAATACTACTGCTAAGTCCTTTAAAATTATTCTGTCTTTCAAGAAAAACAATCAGGTCTTAAGAGGCATTTTTTTTTGAGGGGTAGGAGGAATCTGGAGTTTGTTTAAAGAAAGGGGATCTGAGGCAAATAAAGCAGAGATATCAGCTATGCAGAACTAATGGTGCATTCCAAAAGAGAATTGAAGAGAACAACTCCACGAAGGGCTCCATTCTGTATTAGCTTTGTCACTGAGAAATCACTTGATGGACCAGAATCACACATGCATGTATTATACATTAAACTCAGCAATGCACAGGAGTTTATTTGGATCTAATGCTGTGTGAGGAAGCCCGTGGCACTCTGATGAAGCAAGCAGATGACACTAAATTCCCTAGGTGGGAATCGAAGCCTTTCCAAACGAACCATACTGGATGTTTGAATTGCTAGTAGTAGACACAGCCCCTTGCTGCACACACAGTGCATACTGCCTTGAATGTCAGGGTTTTTTTCAATCCTGGATACTCCTGTAATTCTGGGAGCATCCGGCCCAAAGGTGTCAGTGTGTCTGCTTGGGTGAATTGCAGCCTTCCAGTATCTCAGTTCAAGAGGGACAGGGAAATACTAGAGAGAGTCCAATGGAGAGCTACAAAGATGATGAAGGGACTGCAACGTCTGTCTTATGAGGAAAGGCTGAGACCCCTGGGGCTGAGCCTGGAAAAGAGAAGACTGAGAGGGGATCTTACTAATGTTTACAAATATCTGAAGTGTGGGTGTCAAGCAGAAGGGCCAAGTCTCTTTTCAGTGGTGCCCTGTGATAGGACAAGGGGCAATGTGCACAAACTGGAACCCAGGAGGTTCCATATGAACAGGGGGAAAAAATTCTTTTCTGTGAGGTGACGGAGCCCTGGAACAGGCTGCCCGGAGAGGTTGTAAAGTGTCCTTCTCTAGACACTTCCAGGACTTGCCTGGATCTGTTCCTGTGTGGCCTGTCCCAGGTGATCCTGCTCTGGCAGGGGGGTTGGACTGGATGATCTCCAAAGGTCCCTTCCAACTTTTACTATTCTGTGATTTAAATACAGGTTTTGGAGTTGTGTCAGGTCAACCCGGGGCATTGGATGTTGTGCCCAACAGTCTCCCTGAGCATAATTTCTGTGGGGGAAAAACTATTCTGAGAGCTAGGTGTGTACCTTTCATTTCCAAGCATCATGGCAAGACTGTTTTCATCAGGGCAAACCAGAGTCTGGGCTGTAACTGGAGCCGCATCTGCTGCTCCTGGGAATGCTGAGCCTCGCATCTGGTCTGGAATGCCAATGAGCCCATATAAAGCTGTTAATGCCTGTGTGAGGTTTTTTAGTCCTCATTACCAACCTGATAGAAAGATAATTCCTCAGCTGCTGTTCCAACCTGTGGGATTTTACCCACTTAATTAATTTTCTTTCAAGGTCTCTTTTTATGTACAAGAAGCTGCGCTTGACTCGCTCGTGAGAGACTCTTCTCATGTCTTCATGAAAGGCACGGAGGTCCCATCAGTTGGAGGGTGAGCCCCTGGGGCTGCCTGCCTGCAGAGGCTGAACACGGAGGGCAGCCAGGTCTGCTGAGCCGGGGGAACCCAGCTTCCTTTCCCTGCTCCCTGCCTTGTGCAATAAAATGATCTGACCAAAGGGTAAGAAACTGCACGCTGAATGCCTGCTGAGAGTTAAAACTGTCAGCCCACAGCACGCTCCCCACCCTTTGGCAAGCTGTCTGTGTAAATAAATACACATATCCAACAATAAGCAGATGCCTTTTTAACATGCACAGTTTCAGGCTGAGATACTCCTTTCTGGTGCAGTTCATCTCAGCATCTGTCAAGCTAATGCCAACTCTGCAGCTCACTTTCGGTTGTATTTTAATGCACAAAGGTTTGTGTTGTGGTAAGTGTAAAATGTAATGAGGAATTGGCTTGTTTTACATCTGTTTTGGTGTTACTTGTGATGTGTGAAATGTTAAATAGGAATGCTTTGTGCTCCTCCTGATCTGTGTCGGTAGGTAGTGCAAACTCTTGTTCCTTACGCTTGATTACGTGGCTTTATACAAGCGTTTGTGTGAGACTGTAGAAGTACACAAGGAGGAAAAAAATAAGTCGTTTGTAAATTAGACCACCACTGGGGCTCCAAAAACAAACAAGCATCGAACTGGGGAGGAGGAAGCTGGGGTGAAGGTTGGATTTAAAATGAAATAAAAAGCTTAATTCCAGCAGAGCCTCTTGTACCCCTTAAATCAAACCAGTCTCAGGAGCCACAGACTCTAATGCCCCAAGGGCATATCTCAGTTCAGTGCTGTAGAAGGGGCACCTGGGATCTGCTTGGCTGGGTCAGATCTTGTCTAACCCAGGGTCTTGTATCTGATAGCAGCCAGCAGTGATCAGAGAGAATGTAAGACCAGGGCAGCTAATAAGGAGAAATTCCATGTGAAGCTTTTGTTTGTTTTTGTTTTCATATTAAAAATGTATTGAGCCCAGATGACCCGTAGCCGGCTGGCTCTGCTCTTCGTTGGAAAATTCACACAAGGAGTGTTGGATCCCATGATGCTGCTGTCCTTCTGCAGCAGCCTTGGAGAAGGTGTCTGGGTTTTACTGTCCTTATTCACGTTTCACATGTGCTGCTGCTTTTGCTCTAGTCAGATACAAAAGAATTGTGCTTTTTTTTTTTTTTTTGCCTTTTTTTTTTTTTAATCAGGCTGTTTATGCAGGGAACAAGTCTTGAAGGCAGCTCTCTGTCAGACTTTGCTGAGGTCTTCTGAAAGAAAGGAGAATATTCCTGCTGCTTGAGAAACTCTCAATCGGATTAGATATAAACAAAGCTGGGGGAAAAGGGGAGAGGCATGATCCTCCGCTGGAGAGGAGGATTTAGATGGCCTGGCATATCTTCTGCTCCTTGAAAAGAGATGATTGAAATCTCTCATCTCTGAGCAAAAACACACAGAAGACAAAATACAATATTAGTGACCCTAAATATATTACAACTCTCTGCCTCGGATTGCAGGGGTATCAGCTGGAATGGTAACAGGGCACAAACGGGTTCTGCCTGCATGGACCGTGCACTTCTTCCATAAGGGGAAGGGAAAATCAGTACTAAAAATGCCATTGAATCTGATTGTTGATGACTCTCAGTACACCTGCCCGTGACACTTTCCATCTTAGGGTTTCAGAGTACTTTACAAACCTGAATAAATAAATTATATATATATATATATTTTTTTTTTTTTTTTCTCACTGTCTCCG